>SEYY01000740.1:22500-27500 GCA_009176605.1 Armadillidium nasatum
TGATATTTTTGAGGTAGGAATATCTTACTTTTATCCTTACTCATCTTCATGTTATATATATATATATATATATATATATATATATATATATATATATATATATATATATATATATATATATATATATATGGTAATGCTCCTTGTCAGCTTTATTTTAAAAATAAACAGGATAACGAAAAATTCATGCAGCATTGATATTTAGTATCAATATTATAATCCTACTTAAATTTGGCATATATATATATATATATATATATATATATATATATATATATATATATATATATATATATATATATATATATATATATATATATATATATATATATATGTTTATTTTATTTATTTCGACGTTCAGAAAGTAACTGACAAAATGGGTCTGTGGGAATTACGGAATCAAGGTGAAGTTGCCAACGTTATGGCCTCTACTTTGTGCACAACGAAAAACATCTTCCTCAAAGGTCTCTGCTTATCTCTCTATTCTGCTATTATCAATATAAACGAAGATTTAGCTAACTACGTAAGTATTATTGTGTATTTAAAGGGAGTTGCGCAGTTGCTTACGCAGTTTGTTGTGACTGATCTTGAACATGAAGAAGAAAAAGAAGGAATAATAATAATAATAATAATAATAATAATAATAATAATAATAATAATAATAATAATAATAATAATAATAATAATAATAATAATAATAATAATAATAATAATAATAATAATAATAATAATAATAATAATAATAATAATAATAATAATAATAATAATAATAATAATAATAATAATAATAATAATAATAATAATAATAATAATAATAATAATAATAATAATAATAATAATAATAATAATAATAATAATAATAATAATAATAATAATAATAATAATAATAATAATATTAATTCTTTTGAATATGGGGTATTTTTTCCTTAGATTTGTAGTAGAATAGCAAACTGCAGACGAATGATCAATTTTCTGTCATTTTTATCAAATTGAATCATCTTATCATGCATGATAGTATAATAGTATAATATTTTGCTTTAATTTCAATTTGTTCCAACATCCGTTTCAATTTTGAAATATGCATTAAAGGTATTAAAAATTTAAAAAGAAAGTCGAAATAAAATGTATTGAAAATATATTATCATGTTTCTAAGAAAGATTATATTGTATTAGGCACTAATCACAATTGAAGATATTGTTTATTATGCACCTATTCTGCATATTTTTTTTTTTAAATCCTTTAGACGAAAGGTTTCCTTGCCTGGGTTCAGCAAAGGTCAGAGAGCGGAAAATGACTGTATTTACCATTTCTCTTCTCCGTTATTGCAAAATCTTGACATCTTATTGAAATGTGATTAATGTTGAAGGCTGTCAGATCATCAATAATATTGCAATCAACAAATCAAATCCCATTTCATAATAAAGAAAGAACAAGATTAATTTGGCAATTTCGGAGCTTTTTTAATCTTAGTATTGGT
Organism: Armadillidium nasatum; assembly: GCA_009176605.1. Classification (NCBI taxonomy): domain Eukaryota; kingdom Metazoa; phylum Arthropoda; class Malacostraca; order Isopoda; family Armadillidiidae; genus Armadillidium; species Armadillidium nasatum. The sequence continues at coordinate 23,976 of SEYY01000740.1, forward strand.
CGCTAAAAGATTCCACTTCTGTTCTCTGGTTGTCTGAAATAAATCAATTCGCCCTTCTTTTTGGGTAAATTATAATATTCAAAAAGCTTTTGTGTAATTAGATACATCTCTTATCAATGGGATGGAGATATTTTAGAAGAGAGGTTGGAAGGTTCTTTGATAAGAGCTACAGAAATTGTATTTATATTTAGTAAAAAAAAAAATACAACTAAATAGTAGTGGAACTCACTAAAGCAGAATAGATTTAATCTCCAATCGTTAAATGTTTTGACACAGTCGGCATTTTTGTAGTTAACAATTTTATAAAATACGACTGGTGGAGTGTCAAAGCTATTCTAAGAAGCTCAGTAAGAAGGCTGTTAGTGATGAAAAACAATATATTGATTAGACAGTCTTCATTATAGAGAAGCGAGAATCACGGCAGTATTTTGTTCCAAAAGCAGAAAGTTGTCGGAGTCAATTTCTGACGATTGTGATACTCTGCTTCTGAGATTTATTCCAAAAAGTCAGTTTTCAAATTTCCTTATTCGTACAGCTCAATAAACTCTGTTTCAATTGAGGCGATATCCTAGGGGAAAGGTGCAATAATTGGACATCCATCATTTATGACATTAATCAAAAATTGAACTAACAATAAATTAAATAGCATGAATTTAACGTTTTCAGATTTTTAAACCTGCTCTCAAAGTCATTATTGTGGAGTGATTCAAAGTTTCTATTGTATTGGTTATTCAACTTATTGTCTTTAAGTTTCAACATCATTTAAAAAAATAGTTCTTCTTGATTTAAAGTTGCAAAGTCATAAAATTTGCATGGTACCAAATCTCTTTGACAAAACTTTATTTTATTCTCAAAACTGAAAGCTGATTGTGCAAGTTCTGTAAGAACTTTAATCTTTCCTTGAAGAATTAAAGATTATTCCAAAATATTAGTTGTGTTGCATTACATATGTAAAGAACATGAGATCCTGTATTCATTTGTGCTCTTCTAGTTGTGGAAAGTATTTTACATCTATTCTGTATACTATTTATTTTCTTTCATGAAAGTAGTGAGTCACAAGACGTATCTGGTAAAAAATAACTGTGGAATTCTCATAGTTCTTTAATATTAAAAAGCTTGTCTATGGAAATACACATTCAAAACAACTCTCTTATTTCCATACAAATACACTTTTAATTCTATAAAGTTAATTCTAGGAGACTGATTCTCTTTTTCTTCAATTTCTCTGCGTTTTTCAATTCAATTATTATTCTACACTCTCATCCAAAGCTTCGCTATATGAGGTATTTACGTTTCCTCTTCTTGCCAATTCTTCTTTGTGATAGATTCGTATTTTCCAAGAGAGTTTCAGATATCTTTCTATTCTTATTTTTTCTATTAAAAAACTTCTATTTTCTTCTTAGAAATTCTCTGAATCTTCTTATAATTTCTTTATCCTCTTCGCTTCCTCTTTTTATTAAGTAGAGATCTAAGAAGGCTTATTTTTCTCTTATTTTCAAGCCTTTTCTAGGCTTCCAATATTTTGTTGAGAAGATTCTATTTCTCCTTCTCACACAAGTTCTTGCTGAGAACTATTGTGTTGCTTGGAAGATCTTATACATTAAGACCTTAAATTTAATTACTAAATATATTTATTGCAAAGTTTTTTCACTACTTATTAGTAATAACAGCAAAATATTTCTGAAAAATTGTTTGGCAAATTCAAGTATACTTGTAGCAATTTATAACATGATGAAATGAATCATATTTTTTAAACGTAAAAGAGTTAAGTAATTTTAACATACCATAATTTATAAGTTAATGCTATTATTAAATTAATAACTGTACCTGAATAATACAATAAAGGATATGCAAAGCTATGGCTGTAAAAGTATTACTGATAATATATATATATATATATATATATATATATATATATATATATATATATATATATATATATATATATATATATATATATATATATATATATATATATATATATATATATATATATATATATATATATATATATATATATATATATATATATATATATATATATATATATATATATATATATATATATATATATATATATATATATATATATATATATATATATATATATATATATATATAATATATTTAAAAGGAATTCTTGCCATTCATTTTGTCAAATATGCCTGCGGGAGGCTCACTTCGGACGGTGTTTCATCAAATGCAAATCAGACGCGCAAGTAAGATTAATAATAATAATAATAATAATAATAATAATAATAATAATAATAATAATAATAATAATAATAATAATAATAATAATAATAATAAAATAATAATAAAATAATAATAATAATAATAATAATAATAATAATAATAATAATAATAATAATAATAATAATAATAATAATAATAATAATAATAATAATAATAATAATAATAATAATAATAATAATAATAATAATAATAATAATAATAATAATAATAATAATCATGATAATAATAATAATAATAATAATAATAATTTTGTTATTATTATTATTATTATTATTATTATTATTATTATTATTATTATTATTATTATTATTATTATTATTATTATTATTATTATTATTATTATAATTATAATTTAAAAAAATTTTTTTTTTTTTTTAGTTTTTTTTTTTTTTTTTTATTTAAAATATTTTTAAAAATTTTAATAATCTTTTTTCTTTAATTTTAAAAAAAAATAAATTAAAGAAAAGATTAAAAGTATTTAAAAGTAATTGGAAAAAGAAAGAAAAAAATAATTAAAAACTAATTAATTAATAATATATATATATATATATATATATATATATATATATATATATATATATATATATATATATATATATATATATATATACTATATATATATATATATATATATATATATATATATATATAATATATATATATATATATATATATATATATATATATATATATATATATATATATATATATATATATATATATATATATATATATATATATATATATATATATATATATATATATATATATATATATATATATATATAATAATAGTAAAGTAAAATTTTGAAAATGATTTTCCCTAAGATCGCTTCCAAAAATACAGCCACGGAATGAGGAAGAATTTGGACATCTACGGGAGCCCCGAACCCCCGACCTACAACATCAACAGCACCGTCATTCCACTCGGCCTCTTCACAGCTGATAAAGACGAATACACAGCAAAACAGGTATTTTTTATTTCTTATTCATTAAAGATATTGATTTTTTTTATAGAGAAATCAATAATATATTTTTAATAACGCTTTTTCTGACTTTTTATAAAAGATACTATATAAACATTATTATTGCTAATACTACTATTACTAATAAGAATGCCACAACTAGTAAATAATAATAATAATAATAATAATAATAATAATAATAATAATAATAATAATAATAATAATAATAATAATAATAATAATAATAATAATTAATGATAATATTATTATTATTATTATTTTATTATTATTTTATGATAATACG
>SEYY01000740.1:32500-37500 GCA_009176605.1 Armadillidium nasatum
GAAATAGAATAATCGTGCTGGGCAAAAATGTTACTTTCAAAGAGTTATCCAGGATACCTCTGAAGAAAGAAAGAGACTACTAATGAAATGATTTTGTGTCTGAACAGTTTCTGAAAAAGCAAAATTATTTTTAGGAATAAGATGTAACTTCAAAATTATTTCTTAGTTTTTTTTTAAAGAAATATTTTAAAAATTAGTAGTTTTTAGAGAGGCTATCAATGTTCGAGATCATTCTCTTTTTAGGAATTATAATAAGAATCTTGATCCTACTTTTCACTCAGATTAAGTTTTTGAAATTTGGTCAATTGATTTGTGTTTGTCTCTACTACTAACCTTCATGATTGGCCAGGCTAGAGGGGCTGCATAACATTGGATTGCTGTGGCTTGGGAATACCCCAAATGATGATGATAATCTAGAAGTATCACCAGTTAGCATCACCTCTCAAATTTTTGGAAAGTGCTTTTAATTATATATATATATATATATATATATATATATTATATATATATATATATATATATATATATATATATATATATTATATATATATATATATATATATATATATATATATATATATATATATATATATATATATATATATATATATATATATATATATATATATATATATATATATATATATATATATATATATATATATATATATATATAAATATATATATATAGTTAGTTAGTTGGTTAGTTTGATAAGGAAAAGGTTATTAGTGTACGGCATCTTTTTACGTCATCGTACTTTAAACATATTACTCCTAATTATCATAATTGTGATACTAATGAAAAGGAAATCAGATTCATTTCATTTGATGACGTACAGTGCTTTTTAATATTCTCTGACAAATCTATATATTATATATATATATATATATATATATATTATATATATATATAGGAAAGTGGAAAGGTTATTAGTGTACGGCATTATTTTACATTTTCAAATCATAATTGTGATACTTGAAAAGAAAATCAATTCATTTCATTTGAATCTCTGACAAATCGGAAACTTATTTTACATTTTCAAAGCTTCAAGAATCGTTGAACTGACTCTGCTAGATAAGGACAGGCTCAAACAAGCAGAGAGAAAAGTTGATTAACAGGACAATCGGACAGGCCGAAAGAAGGAAAGATTGAAACAAAGACTAAAGGATAAATATTCAAACTACTAGATAGATTAGTGGACAATCATATTTGAAAACGAAGTGACAAGCAGATAGAGAAACTATTGCCTACTTCTTGTAAAGGTCTGAACGAGATTCCTGTGCAGACAGGACAGAGAAATAAGCTAAGAGAATGTTTATCAAAAGCATAATCAGAAAAATAGCCTGCCAAGATAAAGGACATATAGATTGAAAAAGTAAAAAAATAGACTGATAAAAAAATACTTTTAGTTATTAAATAAATGTGTATCGATAAAAAAATGAAACAATAATATTATCAAATAATATTTAAAACAAAATTTCCATTGAAGTATTAAAAATGTAAATGTATTTATTTATATGATTTTTTTTTATTATTCCTTTGATATATAACTATATGCTTATTTTTTCCTTCTATATCGCCTGTAACAACATTGACGCATTTGAAAATACAACGGTAGATAAAATTTTACATTTCTTCTCTTCGGATGTTTATTATAAATTTTTTTTTCAAATTAGCAAGCATTTGTAGGTTATATTTTCTATGAGGAAGAAATATATTAACAGATTAAGGTTGATACATCTCGCTGGAAGCGTCCACCATGTTCATCATTTACATGTCCAAGTTTTTTGTGGAAAATAATCAAAATTAAAATTAAATAATATGAATATTGCTAATACTAATTGGCTCTGTGGTCATCAGTAAGTTACTAAGGTTTGTAGTTCTCAGTCAACTTGTTTCACAGGATATTCTCAAGACTTTTTTGAATGACCGTCCCCCCAGCCTCCCTCCATGTATTTCGTTCAAGTTCCGCTCAAGATCTGATCTTTATGAATTCTCTTACTTGTAGACCAGCAAATATTCCCTCTTGGATTTTAACATGAAAGATTCAAGGGAAATTTCTCCATTGGAATGATTACGGTTTCGACGATTACGACGATTACGACGATTACGAATGATTACTGCTTATGGTTACAACGGATATGTTCATAAGAGTGCAAACAGTAAATGGTAAAGAGTTAAAAACACGGATTTAAAATGCATCGTTTTAAATAATTTGGTCGTCAAAAACAGCAGCACCCATAATGTGTAACACCATAATGTGATTCATTGAGTCTAGACATTTCTGGCATGGCGTCACCCTTTTAAGTAAAATAAATGAATCATACTATCTATTTCCTCTATACATTTAAAATAATAATGAAAAAATATACAACGGACTTTGAACCATCGCACCAAAATATATGAGGCATTTTAAAAAAGCATTTGTTACAACAAGTTTATAAGAGAATTTAGATCCTTATTATGTGAATCAGACCCAAAAATTGCACAAGAATAAGGCCAAACTGTACATTTAATATAATCACTGTAGACCAAACATTCGTACATATATATATATATATATATATATATATATATATATATATATATATATATATATATATATATATATATATATATATATATATATATATATATATATATGCATTTCATAAATATTTATATTTCCTTGATCGTTTTGAAGAAAACCTCAACGTACGAAATCACTTTTTAATTTCAAATTATTTGCCTTGTACTATTAACCCTCTTCTTACTCTGGGTGTCTCCATTATATTTTTCATACTTGTATCTTATCCATTTTTAACATTTTTCAGTTGATTCTATCACAGCTTTTTATCGAGAAGAGATTTGGTTGCATTTCGATATTCAAACAGATCAAATTTACTTCTTTGATTGCTTTTGAAATGATTACGGTTACGAAAGATGAAAACAACAAATGGTCAAGGTGATTCTTACTAGTGTGGAGAAATAAATTGCATTTTATTTCCTTACGTCTAAAAGTCTTAGATCTTGATTTAACTCTCTCTACCTGTCATCTCTTTATTTGTCACAGAGATGCTTTCTTTGAAGGTATTATTGTTGAGTTCCCATACATGCATTCATGTTACTTAAATATAATCCCAGAATTATCTATTTTTCCTTGTAGTCAAAGCTCAAAGTATAATTATTTTAATCATTTACTCCTGTCACTTTATAATACTTTTGGCAAAATGTTCGAATCTCTTCTATATTTATTTCTTTCTCTTTTTCTCTTCCTGTTTCTCAAGGTAGCCCAACAGATGTCATACATTCTGATAAATCTGAACTATTACTCAAAATAAAATTTGCATCTAACAATTTTGTCGAAAACTTCAATGTCAATTACTCATACATACTCATAGTCTTCAACTTTTCTTTCAATATAATCTTTCCAATATAATCCTTTGCTAAGTAAGCATTAACATCTCAAGAGGGGCTGCAGCCACTTTGTTGAATTCCAAGTTAGAATATTTAGATAACAATTTACAAGTTTTATCTCAGATCACTTATGGGCAGATTCATATTAGTTATTGTAATCTTTAGTTTTCATTTTATGTTGAAAATCTTTCTTTCTTGCCTATCCGTAAATAAGTTTATTGAGACCTCAGTAATAATAATGATAATAATAATAATAATAATAATAATAATAATATAATAATAATAATAATAATAATAATAATAATAATAATAATAATAATAATAATAATAATAATAATATAAAATAATAATAATAATAATAATAATAATAAAATATAATAATAAAATAATAATTAATAATTAATAATAAATAATAATAATAATAATAATATAATAATATAAAATAATAAATAATAATAATAATAATAATAATAATAATAATAATAATAATAATAATAATAATAATAATAATAATAATAAAAATAATAATAATAATAATAATAATAATAATAATAATAATAATAATAATAATAATAATAATAATAATAATAATAATAATAACAAACGACAATTAGAATTTAGGAGAGAAAAATAGATTTTCCACCTTCATAAGTTCCAATTTTTTAAATTTCTGCCGGGCATGAATTAGCGGAAGCTTCAAAACCTCGGAGCGGAGCCTCAGTACCTGCTCAGAGTTCCGCAGAGCTCCTGAGTTTCAAAGATCTCCTTATACAGTCTCATAAACGCTCTGACATTTTTATAATATATATATATATATATATATATATATATATATATATATATATATTATATATATATATATATATATATATATATATATAATATATATATATATATATATATATATATATATATATATATATATATATATATATATATATATATATATATATATATATATATATATATATATATATATATATATATATATATATATATATATATATATAATATATATATATATATATATATATATATATATATATATATATAATATATATATATATATATATAAAGTTGTATAGGAGCTATACCCTTAGGTATTTTTAATCCATTTATCCAGTTATGAAAATTGTTAATAAATTTGAATGAGATCGACAGGAAAGAGGTAAAAAAAAAGACCTTTATAATGATTATGATGTCATAAATGACGTGATAATCAAGTCATTAATGACGTCATTAATAATACTGCTTCTGTTTACAGGCAAAGTCTCACTACATGAAAAGATAATCCAATTTTTAACTCTGGATTCAAATTTACGTTTTAATATTTATTCGTAATTATTTATGGAGGGTTCGGGGACTAAAATTTTAATATAAAAAAATTTTAATTCACGTTTCATTATCAAGAAAATAATATGAAAATGTCAAATTTGAGGTCAACCTTTTTCCATTTGACCTTTTTTTACGAAACTCTTGCGAAAGATTTGCAAAATGGTTTGTTAACAAGTTCGCAATTATGAAATATTTTGCAATCTACGATACAAAAAACGTTTTTCCCTTATTTAAACCAAGAGACGTGAAAAACAACTGAGGTATATAT
>SEYY01000740.1:42534-61807 GCA_009176605.1 Armadillidium nasatum
TATTTTTTTTTTTTTTTTTTTTTTTTTTTTTTTTTTTTTTTTTTTTTTTTTTTTATATTTTTAATATTTTTATAATTTTTATATAATATTTATTATTATTAATAATAATATTATATATATATATATATATATATATATATATTAATATATTATATATTATATATATATATATATATTTACTATATTATACTATATATATTTACGCTTAAAGGATCCAGTTTTTAAATTTGTCCATTTCTATTTTTCTTTTAGGTAGATATTATCACATCGTACGGATACCCTTCAGAAGTTCATTACGTCGAAACTGAAGACGGTTTTATCTTAGAACTTCACCGAATACCCCATGGAAAATCTAATAAAAATGAATATGAAAAAAGACCAGTCGTTTTCCTCCAACACTGCCTTCTTTGTTCTTCTGCCGACTGGATTATTAACTCTCCGGATAAATCTCTTGGTAAGTATAGCGTGATTATATCATTCTTCAATAAGGGTCTTAAGTGAATTTTAACCTTAGTTGTAGCTTTAAATTTTCCCATTTGGCTTCTTTGAATGCCTCATTGTAGAATCGTAAATGAGAATTTCCGGATGTGCATCTGACATGCATCAGTCTTTGGTTATACTCTCAGACTACTAGTAAATTTTTTATATTTAAAGGTTACATCTTAGCCGATCGGGGGTTCGACGTTTGGATTGGAAATGCGAGAGGAAATACTTACTCGAGGAGACACAAAAAGTTTTCACCAAGAAACAAAAAATTTTGGGATTTCAGGTGCGTCATCAGGATATGGTTTTCAAAATTTATTTTTTACTATTTTATAAGAATAACTTTAATTTCTAAGCAGATTTGAATTTTTTTTTTATTATTATTATTATTTCTTTGGTAAATTTTAAATTTAAATTTATCCTCATTTCATTTACATGCAAAGAATGAACAGGAAAAATTTACTTTTCAAATTTCATGTTAATTTAGATGGGTTTCTAAACCTTTAAAATATTTTAAAAACATACCCATTCTTTAATTTATTATTATTATTATTATTATTATTATTATTATTATTATTATTATTGTTATTATTATTATTATTATTATTATTATTATTATTATTATTATTATTATTATTATTATTATTATTATTATTATTATTATTATTATTATTATTATTTTTATTATTATTATCATTATTATTAATATTATTAATTTCATTGTTATTTATTATTATATTAATTAATAAAAAGCCTTTAAACTTCATATATTATTAAAATTAACCAAGGTTATTATTATCGCTATTATTATAACTTATTATTACATTAATTGTCATTACTATTCTACTATTATTATTATTAATAAAATAATAATATATATAATAATAATAATAATAATAATAATAATAATATTTAATAAATACTTAATCAACGTTTTTGTAAATAAAATTGTTTGTGATAAACTGATAATATTAAACATACAGAAATTCCAATTTAAAACAGTTATTTTTCAGATTTGTAAATATTATTTCAATTTTAATTTACGTTATTTTTATTTTTGCAGTATTTTAATTAATTATTAGTTTTCCTTTTTATTATATTAGCATTACATGCTAGTTAGCTTAATTATAGGTAGAATTTTAGTACAATGAAACAGTATAAATATAACAATAATAATAATAATAATAATTTTAATGATTTTCATTTTAAAAATAATAATAATAATAATAATAATAATAATAATAATAATAATAATAATAATAAAAATTTTAATTAATAAATTTTAATAATAAAAATAATAACGATATTAATTTTAACAATTTTAAAAATTATTATAATAATAATATATAATAATAATAATAATAATAATAATAATAATAATAATAATAATAATAATAATAATAATAATAATAAAAATACGAAAGAGTTTGGTTCTACTCTCAAGTTTTTTATCTTTTCATCTGTATATTATTTATTTGGGATATGATCTTTTCGCTCTAAAATTAAGAAACAATTGATGATAAAAGTTGTTGTTCTTATATTGTAACTTCGATAGCGTCAGTAACTGTAAATATTGTCCTAACGAATCGTTGGGTCAAGTGGCAAAAATGTCACAGAAAATTTAAATTGAGAAAAGACATGTTAAGCATAAGAAAGTTGCCTTACCGATTTATTTTTAATAACTGAAAAAATTTGTTGTAACATTTTTGCCACTTGTCCCAACGATTCGTTAGGACAATTTTGCAGTGTAACTTCACTGTTATTATCGAAAAAAAATAGTATATTTTGAATGGAAATCTTAATAGAATAAGAATTCTTCATTTTTTAGTGTATAATTTTTTCACTTTTTGAAATACAAACTTCATGCATGGCAAAAATTTATTTTACAATGCAAAGTCAGTATTTTGTTTTTAATAAGTATATATTTAAACAATATATAAAGTGACTCCAAAATATATTTTTATCATTTTTTTAAAACAAATATTTGATATTATGAAATACTTTTACGTAACAATTAATAAAGCTAGAAAAACAAAACAAAAAAAGTTGTTCAAAAGAGTCAGATAATTTTGTCAATATATCTTACGTATTCTCTTGACAGTTGGGATGAAATAGCGATGTACGACTTGCCAGCAAGCATTGACTACGTTCTTAACAAGACAAATGAAACTCAATTAAATTATGTCGGATTTAGCATGGGAACCATCGCAGCCTTTGCTATGATGAGTGAAATCCCACAGTATAATAATAAGGTAAGGAAGTAGTAGTAATGTTTTAATAATAATAATAATAATAATAATAATAATAAGGATAATAATAGCGATAATAATAAGGTTAATTTTAATATAATAATAATTTTATTAATAATAATAACGATAATAATAATAATAATGACAATTATTTAAAATAATAATAATAGTGATAATAATAGTAATAATAATAATAATAATAATATAATACAGTAATAATAATAATAATAATAATAATAATAATATATAATAATAATAATAATAATAATAATAATAATAATAATAATAATAATAATAATAATAATAATAATAATAATAATAAAAATATATAATAATAATAATAATAATAATAATAATAATAATAATAATAATAATAATAATAATAATAATAATGTCTGATTAATTTAAAATCATAATAAATAATACTTTTATACACCACGTTTTAACAGGTGAAACTTCTTATAGCTCTCGGTCCTGTAGCCTTTTTAGAGAACATGGGAGGCCCTCTTTCTCTTCTGACCGGTTACACTAACACATTAAAGGTAAGAAGGATTTATCAAATCCTGCATGGTTATATATTAACTTCCTGAAGTACAATACAATTTTAATATGATGGATTGAATGATTTTTTGCTCCTTTTTTTCAAAGAATTGTTTTCCAGTATTAAAATTTTTGCATTAATTTTGTATCATAACAGTACTAGAATATTTAATCGTTCAAAGAATCCTTATTTAGTTTCTTACAGAAATTTTAGGTGTTTACGAAGTGCTTCCAAGTGGTGCCTTTATGAACATACTGACTTCCACTATGTGTGATCCGGCAGTCACGACCGTGGCTCCTATATGTGATAATATTTTATTGAGTCTTATTGGTTTAGATACAAGTCTTATGGATAAGGTAAATGTTTTCAAAAAAAAAAAAAAAAAAAAAAAAAAAAATAAAATATATATATATATATATATATATATATATATATATATATATATATATATATATATATAATATATATATATATATATATATATATATATATATATATATATATATATATATATATATATATATATATATATATATATATAATATTATATATATATATATATATATATATATATATATATATATATATATATATATATATATATATATATATATATATATATTATATATATTTTAGATTAGTAATATTTATTTAGGTAAGAGATGTTGCCAGCTATGTAGGAGTTGTTGCCAACTATGTAGGAAATGTTTCTAACTATGTTAGACTGGTCCGAGTGTGAATTAATTACACAGCTTAAATCTTAAACCGCTATCTTTGTTTTTGATATTTTTTGCCTAAAATTACTCTTTTGGTTTTGGTATCTATAATTTTAAACTATTCTTTTAAGGTTTGGTACTTTAAACCTTAAACAGTCCTTCTTGGTTTTAATATTTTTAACTTTAAAATTGTCCTCTTAGGTTTTGATATTTTTAAGCTTAAATTTCCTCTATTAATTTTGATAGTTTTCTTTAAACCTTAAACCACTGTTATAATCGGTAGTTTTAGTATTATTAACCTTAAATGGCTCTATTTGTTTTGGTATTTTAATATTAAACCTCCCCTTTAGAGTAGAAACACATTTTACCTAATTTTCTCACATAATGTTAAAAAAAAGAAAAATTACTTTTCCAAAAAAAATTTTTTTAACGAAACTTTCATCACAAATTCGAAAGAATGTAATTAACATAATTGTCTTTTCATTAAGCAAGATAAAAAAAATTGTTATTATATATATATATATATATATAATTATATATATAATATAATATATATATATATATATATATATATATATATATATATATATATATATATATTATATATATATATATATATATATAATATATATATATATATATATATATATAAATATATATCAATTTCCTGTTCAGAAACTTCTTCCCAGAATCTTGGCCCACACTCCAGCCGGAACATCCGTTCAAAATATGATTCACTTCATGCAAGCCAAAAATTCTGGTGAGATTTATATTCTTCCTCTATTAAATAATTATTATAATATATATATATATATATATAATATATATATATATATATATATATATATATATATATATATATATATATATATATAATATATATATATATATTCTAGGCGATTTCAAATGTATAGTTATGGTCCTACCGTAAACGTTCAAAAAATATGGTTCAAAATTCCCTCCTAGTTACAAACTTGAAACAAAACAGAGGTTCCTGTCGCTCTTCTCTGGTCTGACAATGATTGGTTCGCAAACACCAAGGTAAATACAAAGTAAATAAATCAATGTTTATATAATAAATTTGATGCAATTTGAAAAGAATAATAATTAACTGAAAATAAACTGGTATTGCAATAAAATTAATCATAGATAGTTATAAATTGATGGATATAAAATATATATATATATATATATATATATATATATATATATATATATATATATATATATATATATATATATATATATATATATATATATATTATATATATATATACTTGCAGGATGTTTCGAGACTTATGACAATGTTACCGAATATAATTTTCAATAAAACCGTGCCAGATAAATCGTTTTCTCACGTAGACTTTCTATGGTAAGTTATAAGATGTCGTAGTTAATATTTTTGACTATTTCGCAATTTAGTAATGTAGGCCACATATTCATACCCATAAAAATTGAAATCCTTATCTGCAGTACGAGGTTATTCACATTTGTTTTTTAAAATATAATATGATTCGTAATAACGCATCTTAAGTTGCGTTATTCAAACTGATACGACAGATGGCGACGCTGCAGGAGTAGGGGATCATCACTGATTGTTGTATCGCCAGGCATCTATGACTGAGATTTGCTATTTTAAAATCTTTTTCTTTTTTTTGACATGGACACCACCATCAGTGTCAGAATTTACAGCAACTCTTTAGCTCTATTTTGTGGCTGCTTGTTCCTTTTATATGAGCTGTATAAAAATAAATCTTATAAGCCACCCCCACCCCCATGAAATATTAAAAAAAGTGCCATTTGTAATCTATACCTATAACATATTTTTGGGTGTTTCTTCTATTAAACAGTTTATATTCTGTAATATCTAATTTACACAATATCTCGCTTCTTATTTTCTTCTTATTTGTATATTTTGATTTTCTTAAATAGCAATAAGAAAAAAATAGAGTTAAGATGCCAGTAAACCAAATATCGGATGTGAAATCGTATTTTCCCGAATGCTGATACTTTACATTAAGTATTTATTCCTGGGACAATTCGGATGATGCAAAGCAAAAACTACTCCCGAATTCATAGAGTTAAAAATGGACTTCTCGAATGTCTTTCACTATTATTATTATAATTATTATTATTATTATTATTATTATTATTATTATTATTATTTGGGTTATTTTTTATATTTTTTTATTTTTATTTTTATTTATTTTTTTTATTTTTTTATTTTTATTTTTATTTTATTTATTTTTATTTATTTATTATATATTTATATATATATATATATATATATATATATATATATATATATATATATATATATATATATATATATATATATATATATATATATATATATATATATATATATATATATATATATATATATATATATATATATATATATATATATATATATATATATATATATATATATATATATATATATATATATATATATATATATATATATATATATATATATATATATATATATATATATATATATATATATATATATATATATATATATATATATATATATTATACGCTTATTTTGTGATTATATAAAATTTTCAGTGTACTTTAAATTATTTTTTTTTTTTTTTTTACTTTTTCACAAGGTCTAATAAAGCATCTGAGTTGGTTTACCCGGATGTTCTGGAGCTCCTCGATCGATTCAACCCGGATGAATAATTAAAATTAGATAAATATTTCAATTATATCATCCTTATTCTATATATATATAATTTTTGTTATCATTGTCTTTTAATTTCCTGATCCTTATCTTCGTTAATGATTAAATTATGCAACAGAACTTTGAATTTTATCTATAAAAAGACTAAAATGAAGAAGAAAAAAGAAAGGAAAGTGCGTTCATTGCTCTCTTCATAAATCTTGAGAGGTTTTTAACTACTTCTGGACCTAAATGTAGTTACTTTTTCTTTCGTGTAGTGACATCGCATCCAGTAGTTACTTTTCATCTAGAACTACACTTAGGGATTTTTAGCTACCTTTGGACTTAATGTAGTTACTTTTCCTTTCGTGTAGTGACATCATATCCAGTAGTTACTTGTCATCTAGAACTACGCTTAGGGAGTTTTAGCTACATTTGGACTTAATGTAGTTACTTTTCCTTGTGCGTAGTGACGTCGTATCAAAACGTAATTACTTTTCGTCTGGAGCTACGCGTAGGGATTTTTCACAACTTTTGGACCTAAATTTATTTACTATATGGATTCTCTAAGAAAAATATTGATATTAAAATTTAGCACTAATTTTACTAAGCATGAAAAACTGTAATAGCAGTAGTAGTAGCTGAAGCAGTAATTTCTATATTAGTAGTAGTAGTATTTGTTTTAGTGGAAAAACAGTATTAGCAATTACATTAATAATAATGATAATAATAATAATAAAAATTATTATTATTATTATTATTATTATTATTATTATTATTATTATTATTATTATTATTATTATTATTATTATTATTATTATTATTATTATTATTATTATTATTATTATTATTATTATTATTATTATTATTATTATTATTATTATTATATATATATATAATATATATATATATATATATTATATATATATATATATATATATATATATATATATATATATATATATATATATATATATATATATAGAGAGAGAGAGAGAGAGAGAGAGAGAGAGAGAGAGAGAGAGAGCACAGTTATTAGGCTGTGGCTGTGATAAAACCTTTGTTATAGATATGTTTTTTTTTCACAACATTGTCAGGAAATGATGATAAGAATAAATTCCAATGGTCAGACATGGGTATTATGATTATATATATATATATTATATATATATATATATATATATATATATATATATATATATATATATATATATATATATATATATATATATATATATATATATATATATATATATATATATATATATATATATATATATATATATATATATATAATAACATGAACGAACAGAAGATTTCCTCTGCATGAGTTAGTGGATGGTGAAAATAGGTATTCGAATGAATGGGTGCAAGAAAATTAGGTTTGTGATCGGTTTTGTTGTGATTAAAAATTTAACAATACTCCTCAATTTTCCTACTTTTATTCTGTAAAGGCATGAAAGCCGAATACGTGGCCATTTCTTCCCCTCTAATTAAATTCACCCCACCTCCCTATATTAAATCATTTTCCTGCCGACTCAAGAAGATACTCTCGAAATTAATTATTTATATATTTATATACTATATGTTTTCTTAATAACATTTCTAAAAATATAAGGAGCAAAATTAAGGAAAACAAAAAATATCCTATCCCTGTAGCATAACAGTGACCTCTTATGTATGTACAAACTGAGCAGGGAGGAACGCACTAAAACTCCGGGAGTGTATTCTACCCTTAAATGTATGACTTAATTAAAAAAAACAAAGTTGTAACCTCATTTTCATTTGTTATCGAATTACAGAGTTCCAAAGTATGATCAAGCACGCTAGTTCAAGTTTATTTTAAAATTATATTTATTTTACAATAAATTTGCAAAGGTATCATCATGGATCTCTGTACATTTTCTGGGTAGTCTGTGAATAACATCTGCTGCTCTTCTAAGTTGCTCACGTTTTTCTTTTATGTGAGCTGAAGCAATCAAAATACACCGAACTAGTGCACCTCGATCCTCTATCTTTCTTTTGAATGCCTCACTTTTCAATCAGTCCCATAAACAAAAAGCCAATGATGTGAGGTTCTGAGACCTTGGTTGCCAACTAAATGGCCCACCTCGACCAATCCATTGTTCTGGAAAAGAACAAGTTAAATATAAATATCATGTGACCAGAGAGCAAAATGTGGAGGAGTTCCATCTTGTAGATAGAACACAGCATGTTTATGTTTATGTACATGTTTAAATTTAAAATTTAAAGGAACATCTTCTGATATACATTTTAAATCATTTTGCAAAAATTCAACATAACGTTCTCCTGTTAGGCGATTATCAATAATGAAATGACCAATTAAATGACTATCGACAATCCCACACCACATGTTAACTGAATAACGATGCTGAAAATTTGTTTCAACTATTTGGTGGGTATTTTCGTCAGACATCGATGAGAGTTGCTGGTATTTTCGACGCCGTTATGAGGGAATATTGCTTCATAAGTAAAAAGTTTATAGAACGAAATAACGACTTGCGATTATCTATCAACAAAATTGCATAGTCTTCTGGTTGCAGGTGCTGTACGTGCTGTAGATAGTATGGATATAAACCCAGTTCGTATAATGTGCGGATCATTCTTGTCTGAAGAATTTCAAGTTGAGCGGCAATTTTTCTTGAGCTATTCGTAGGGCTCTGATCTACTAAATCCAGAATGCCTTCTACTTCATTTACATCTTGTCTACGGGCATATTCAGATGTGATCCGCTCACCGGTGTCACACAATGAGTTGATAGTTTTGATAAATACGTTTTTATCAGGAATTCTATGATGCGAAATTTTTTTTATGATTCTTCTACCGCAGTTGTATCATTCCCGTTACAAAATCAACAAACGTCATATTCGCATATTCCAGATTTGAATAGATATGTGGCATTGTTTCATAGCTTTTATAACAGTTGTCACTCAAAATAATTCACAACTGACAAATGATTGTGATTAGTTGACAAAGAATGATTTATGTGTTGTTTGACATATGCTAGTCTACTAGATTGATCGTTTAACTTAAACCTTTAGAATGCTGTATTTCGAAAACAAGTGAAAATCGGATTGCAGCTGTTGGATTTATTTTGTCGTACATTTATGTGTAGAATACACTCCTGGAGTTCTTACTCTCTCTCTCTCTCTCTCTCTCTCTCTCTCTCTCTCTCTCATATATATATATATATATATATATATATATATATATATATATATATATATATATATATATATATATATATATATATATATATATATATATATATATATATATATATATATATATATATATATATATATATATATATATATATATATATTCAATGTCTTCACAGCCATATGCAAATATTAACATTTATTTATCGTAAAAACAAACATCATAGCTCTGGATTTCTGGTTGAAATTTACATTATATTACTTTATTTTATTAATAATAAGTTATTGATTACCAATAAGAACATTTTGCTTTAAACCATAAAAATCAAATGAGTCCTCATATTGTATCAGGACTCAGATTAAAAAAATTGAAAAATAATTGTAAAGGTTTGAAAATAAAAGAAATAAAGGAAAAGAAAGAAAATGAGAAACAGCTTGTATGATTTTTTCAGCATCCCATAACTGAAGGTGGGTTTGTCTGCTTCAAGATTAATGATCCTAAAATAGAAAAAGGAAAATAAAATAAATGCTATTTTTTAAAGTATCACATAATAATCAGTAAGTTAATAAAATAGATTTCTCAAATCTTGGTCTTCATGCTATAAACCGGTAGCGTTTTGAAAGTGAATTAGAAATGTGTTTATTTAAAAAGTAACTATATTAAATAATGAGAACTTCGTTGGAAACTTGAAATATACTTGAAGTATACTGAAGAACACAATATTATAAGATAATCATAAAAAAATCGATGGAAATAAGTCACATGAGTCTATCAAGACTGCCTCACCTTAGTCAAATTTCATACCATGTTAAGCTTTGTCCCAATTCTAGAACATGCAGTTTAAGCTTAAAGAGAATATTACCAAAAATAATTCTCTACCAAATCCAAACAAAATATAGTATATGTATTTTTTTTAAACCCTGAAACCAATATGTATATGCAAGTAAGTTACATATAAATCATGTAACCACTTAGTCACCTAACTCCAACAACATTAAACATGATTTTTATGTGTGTGTGTGTGTGAAAAAATTTAACACGGCAATCCTTAACAAAATAGCAAAATGAAAATAATAATGCATATCATTAAATAATTAAGATAATATGATATTAAGAAAACTTCTATTCCCTCGATAAGAATGCTTTTTTTTCTCGAAGTTATAGTTACTGTTAATGTCCAATGCAATACTTAGGATGAGTCTAAGACAAAAATGAAGCTAAAGAAGAGCGAAGACTATAAAGTTCGAAAAAGTAATATAACTGTATGATTTAACATTCAAATAAACGTGTAAATTTTTTTTTTTTTTTTTTTTTTAAAAAAAAAAAAAATTAAACCAATATATATATAATATATATATATATATATATATAATATATATAATATCCCATATATATATAATAAATGAGACGAGTAAGCCACCTTAGATGGAACTTAAACATAAAGATTGAACCATTGATTACAAGTAAATCATCTTCTTTAGATTTTGAATCGAAATTGCTTACTTTGATCATTTTATACATAGATATTTGAACACTCAGTTGAACTTTTTTAAAATGGAAACAAATAAGAGAGAAAATTTTGCAGGAAGCAATCAGATTTTGGTAATTTTATAGTACAGCTAAATTTTATGATATTTATCAACTTTAACATGATGGCGTAAGAACATAGCAAAATAGAGACAGTTAAAAGTTACATAAAATCAGTCATAGCTTACTGATTTTAAGAATTTTTAAGGGAACTCGAAACTGTCTTCAAGACTATATGTAAGCTTAAGTACTTAAATAAATTTAGTATTGTTACTTGAAATTAGGAATATTAGATATATCTAACAAATAAACTGAACTTTCAAAGTTCAGATGCACCACCTCCTTTTGTAGCACATCTACCTAGATCCTAGATCGTCTATAAGAATATAGTATTATTTGTTTAGTGTATAATAGTCTCTCTTATATTTATATATTCAATGTACGATGAACAAATAGGAGGAAATTTGTAAAAAAAATTAAAGAAATTTGCTTTATTTGTCCACGAGATTTTAAAATTTAAACTGTGGAGAAATTTGTGGATTGCTGTAAGACTACAAATATTTGAACATGCTTGTAAAAATTGGCTATATCACTTCTAAAATTTCAAGTTCAATTTCCGTAGAATTTATGAGAGTGATAGGGGTGGGATTGTGACTGTGTATGCGTTAGATCTAGTTAATAATCTCTTGTTTTGTATATGTAAATATTAGAAAAGTGATTATTACGTACTAATATATATATATATATATATATATATATATATATATATATATATATATATATATATATATATATATATATATATATATATATATATATATATATATATATATATATAAATTAATACGAACTTATTAGGTTGTTTATATTTGCGAAAGGCCAATGCAATGAATGACCAGCGGTTCTAATCTCCTTTTCCCCAGACCTTTAGTTATTATTGATAATTTGATTTCGAAAAAGTTAGGCTGTCATCATGGCAGCAAATATATATCAATTACTTTAGTGTATGGCTTTAATGTGGTTAACCACAGTTTGTAATGCTTTGTTATTGATGAAATCCGTTTGTAATGCTTTGTTACTGATGAAATCTAAATTAGGCCGTATATGTTTCACCTTAGGCTTAGAACATAAGAAATTTCTAGGTACAGTTTACTTCCAAAGAAAATAGGAAAAACAAAAAAAGAGTAAGAAGCCACACTGACCTATCAATACTGTCTCTGTTTTTAGTAGTAAAGTTGCTATTGGAATTGAATGGCTTGCTTTAGGTTTAATTTTTTTTAATACCAACAATTTATAAAGACTCAATAGACTTTAATTTCATATGCAACATGCAGTTTATTAAGCTAAATTATAACATATGCTAATTAAACTAATGCTGTATATAAATCTTATCATGTAGATCCAAAACACCATTCTTCAAATTATTGTTAAACATAAGTATTATAAAGTGCAAAAATTTTAAAATGAACTTTGTTGTTATTTCCAAAGTGGGTATCTGTACCAAAATTCAGAAATTTTCCAAGATAAGGTCTCCTTTAATAACAAAAATGGTATACACTATTTAAAATAATGTGTAGTAAATGTTGAAATGGTATTAGCTATGTGATGGTAAAGTGAATGACTTGTGTCCTTGAAGAATCTAGTTAAATCTCATGCAGTTCCAAGGAAGAAAAGTTTCTCTTTTCAAATAGAGAAATGCCTTTAAGGTGAATTCAGGAAAAAATAAAGAAATTATGAAATTTCGCTTTTGAAATAAAAATATAGTCCAGTTAAATTTTTCAAAAAGTATAGGATAAACACCTTACTAATCCTTTCTTTAAAATTATTATTAGAAAATTTTGATTTTAAATAATCTTTTTAAATAACATTTTAAATTATAGGAATTTTACTGTACTATAATAAATTATTAAACTATATATTTAAAAGGAAACTGAAATTAGAAACTAGAGAATTAACTATTTATAGAAGTTAGTATTTGCAGAACCTGTATAAGCAATAACTTTTAGTTTAATTCATAAAATAAAATAAAAAATCTACTTCGATTCTATTTGAATATCTATGAAAACAAAGATAATCCTAATTTTTTAATTACTAGTATTGGTAATGAAAATGCTCCATATGCTTTTTGCTTATTTTGTAGCAAACTCGAAGCAAACAGTTTTCTAGCACCAATAATATTGCAAAGACATAGAAGTAAACCAAACTTCTAAAAATAAAAATTTTCTATTTTTTCAAAGAAATGGAAGGTAAGGAAAAAAAAAAATTTGAGACAGATGGAAGCAACAAAGGCATACTAAGACTTCCCAATTTGAAAGAAATTTTTCCCATTTGTATGGAATAGCATGTTTTAAATTTAAATTTTTTTTTTCACTTAAATAAATAATTTTCATTCACAAAATGTAATAGAAGAAAGGTTGCTAATTGGGAAATATGGAAAAAATATTCAATGATGTTTAAGGAGAAGTTAAAAAGAACAGTTAGAGTAAAAAATTTAAAAAAAAAGAAAAATTAGAAAATGATTGAAAAAAAGGAGCAGTTCAAGGAAGAGTAGAATTTGTTCAAACTTAAAATAGGATAAGAGTAAAAAGGACCAATAAATATTCAGTGAAAAGTATTGCAAGATTTAATTTTTTTTCTGCTTGACACAGAGCTCTTCAGTGATCATAAAGCCTATGTAGGACAGAGCACTGAGGTTCTCAGCGACACCTTATACTTGCCTATATGGAAGATTTTCATCATTTCTATGATATTCAGAATATTTTTCCAACAGAATTTTTTTAGTAAAAAGTATAAAATATTAAAAATTGCTCAAATTATTTAACTTTTCAATTTATAGCAGAATTTTTTTAGACATTTTTTTCTATAACTACTAGAGATTCCCAACTTATAAAATATTAAAAATTGCTCAAATTATTTAACTTTTCATCTGATTTGCATAGTTATCAGAGATGATTGGGTGGGTTACTCATCATTTATTTAAGACATTTTTTTCTATACCCAACTGCTTGACCAATGAGAATATGATTCCCAACTTGGAAAACTAAAAAAGAAAAATTTTCACAGAGACTAATGTATAAGGGACAAAATTTTTTTTTCATTTTAACAGACTTGTATATTTAATAGGTTCAGTTTTTGAATTACTTAGGATAAAGGAATTAATTGATATGTAACTCTGCCAATTGAAACTTTCTAAACTCAGAAAATCTCTAATGTGAGAAAATGAATATGCAAATTAAGAGAGCTGTTCCTTCAGTATGATGTTTCTCAGAACAGTTTCCTAGATAGGCTCTGGAAAAAAAAATTGTTTCCTAATTTTTAATAGCTTATAAAACAGGAAATATTAACACAAATGTGTCACTTACTCAAAGGTCCGAGGATTTGATCAATGCAAGAAAAAAAAGAGTCTTCTATATTATCGTAACTATGTTGAAATGCAGTGACCTCTTTGTTTACTTTATATACTCCCAACTTGTTCTATACTTGGGAAATGTTCAAATAGAAAAATAGAAAAATTTCTTAAAGTAAATATTTCTGGAAGAATATAATAATTAATGCACACCTTGTCAATGTTCATTGTTAAAAAAATTTTTTGCAGATCAAATGAAAACTCAAAACTTACTTCCCAATTTCCATTTCTCAAATTACCTTGAATTTCTTCAAGAAAATAAATGATTA
Organism: Armadillidium nasatum; assembly: GCA_009176605.1. NCBI lineage: Eukaryota > Metazoa > Arthropoda > Malacostraca > Isopoda > Armadillidiidae > Armadillidium > Armadillidium nasatum. The sequence continues at coordinate 57,583 of SEYY01000740.1, forward strand.
GAAGAACCATAATGTGGATTCTGGGAAAGGGTTGAAACATGTCTGGGAATAAAAAATAAAGACTAACAAAAGCTTAAAAAGGAACTAAGAAGAGTTAAGTAATGTTAAAGATGATGAAGAGGAGCTACTTGTGAATCCAGTAGATATAAAAACCAAAGTAATTTGAAAAAATGTTCCATATGTAGATATAATGGATTGCAAAAGAGATTATGAGGGAGGGAATAAATAGTGGAGGGAAAGTAGGAGAAAGGGATTTTGTAACAAATGAAAAATACAAAGAAAAAATATGAAAGGAAAATGGAAATTGTATTCAAATTTCTGTGTATGGTGGTATGAGGGAAAATTTCTAGAAAGATAAGGCACTGTATAGCTAATATATTTACATTAAATGTAAAGGAAAAGGAGGAACTAATTTTTATAAAAAATAAAATTGAATATTTTTAATAGAGCATCGAACAAAGGTGTATGGAAAAATAAAGCATGAGAAGACTGAAAGGAATTTTTGTAATGAGTGAAGAATACAAAAATAAAAAAAATTGTATTCTAATATCTACATGTGTGCTGGTGTGAGTCAAAAAATGCTAGAAAGATAAGGTACAGTATAGCTTTCATTCGTTAAATATGAAAAAAATAAGAAGGTATATATAAGTTATTGCAAAATTTAAAAAGGGATTTCTGAAATGAATCATCAAATAAAAGTGTATGAAAGAATTGTAGTAAATCATCCATCAAAGATGTATGAAAGAATTGTAAAGAATCATTCAACACTGATAAATCAAAGAATCATGAGAAAAAGATTGAGGGCATTAATAGAGCAGCATGGATTCAGAGGAAAGAGAAATATAATATGACTATGGTTGCCTAAAGAGTAGCTGAGAGTATGATAGAAAGAAACATGCTGCTTTAAGAGATATGTAGAAGATCTTTAATATACTGATAAGAGAGAGTTTACAGTAGAGTCTAATTAGTGATTAAAAAGCAGACTGAAAATTGAGGAATATAAGAATGGAAATAAATTAAAATAGTGTTATCAGTTTTGTGTATAGCAAATCCAGATAAGCTGATAAAGCAACCAGAGATAATGTTGTGCTTTGATAAAAACATAATGGTGAGATGATGCTGATGATCAGATGGGCTGGAGTGAAAATGGGCAGAGGCTGAGTTGTGATTTTCTTACATTGATCATTTCTGGGAGTTATTACTGAGAATGAATGTGAATAATTCAAAGATTTTGATAGTTTATAACTGATTTTAACCCCTTTTCTCCAAAATTTTCAAATTATTGTCAGCAGTTAGTAGATTGTTTATTTTTACTCTTCTCTGTAACAAAATTATATGTATTAAACTTTATAAATTTATAAAATAATATGTACCAATTTTGGTACTGAAGTGTTTAATATATGTATAAATGAACCATCTCCTCCATCAAGGTTACGAAAGAGGGCATTGATTTCAAATATCTTAATATGTAAAAGATATTATTTATATTATAAGTTATTCAGTTTTTAAGACCTTTTGGCAGTCCTTTTGCTTCAACCAATTTGGTTTTGCTGTTGGTAAAAACAGATTTATTTTAAAGTGAAGTAATTATATATATATATATATATATATATATATATATATATATATATATATATATATATATATATATATATATATATATATATATATATATATATATATATATATATATATATATATATATATATGGAGTCAAGTCTCTTTATCTCCTCAGGTGGATAAAGGTCAGAGGCATACCAATTTCTATCAGTTGGGGAAATACTGGAATCCTGGTCAAATTATTGATCAACATATGTCCCTGAAACACAGCATTTAAAATTGTGCAAGTCATAGTAAGTTGGAAAAATAGATAAAGGGAGTGTGTTCCAGATTTTACCAGTTGAGTACATGTAAATTAAGCATAGCTGTTAAGTCTGGGGTGAAAGAGTTGGGCACAGAAAAGATGAGACTCTGGAAAGGCACGTAGTTCAAGCCCTTTTCATTGGAAGAGGTATGCGACAAGAGAGTTCAGAAGAACAGTGTCAACTGTAATAGAGATAGTATTGAATGATGTAACAATTTGACAGGCAGAGACTAGAGAATTAGTACGAGTGGAAGAGTTGATAAGATGAAAAGCTCTAGACTCCACCTTTTCAAGGTGAGCTGTATGATTGAACTATCCCAGATGTATGTGGCTTACTCCATACAGGGGTGAACATCACCCCTATAAAGAGCAAGCAACGAGTGTGGTGTGAAAAAATTTTAAAAGCGCCTCAGAACACCAAAGCTCTTGGAAGTTTGTTTAGAAAGAGAAGTAATGTGTTCCTTTTAAGAAAGATTGCTAAAAAAGAAACACAATATTAAGGACACAGAAAAGTTGAGTTGTGTGTTTTCAAAGATGTCATAGTTGTATGGAAGGTTGTGTCGAGTAGAGAGATAGAAGACCTTGTTTTCTCTGCTCCAATTTGAAATATGATAAAGATCAGAGGTTGCTCCAAGGCTACTATTCTAGCATCAATTAACTTCCGTTGGGAAGGGCATTTTTCAAATTGGAAAGAGTAATGAAGAGTGGAGTCACTAGCCTAGGAGTGGATAGGTCATTAAGTAATTGAGAGGTCTTTAATGAAAAGTAGAAAAAGAGTTAGAGATAGGACTGATCCATGAGCAACACCACTATTAATAGATTTAAAGGAAGAACAGTAGCTATCTACAACAGCTGTTACAGATTGACCTAAAAGGAAATCAGGGAAGATAGATTCCAAAGGAGGGAAGTTTAAAAATCAAAACTTTGTGCAACATTCTATTGAAGGCTTTTGATTTGTCTATTGTGACAGCAAAAGATTTACCAAAATGCTGAAGAATGGAGGACCAAGAGTCAGAGAGATGGGAAAGAAGATTACCGGTAAAAAAAAAAAACCATATTGGTGATTAGAGATAGGATTAGAATTGAAATGTTTCCAAATCTTAACAAGAAACTTTAGAAAAACCAAAGTTAAAGAAAGGGGACAATAGTTGGAGGGTTGAAGATGTATTTTTTTTTTTGGCACAGGCTGAATGAGCATGTTTTCAGCAAGAAGGGATGGTTGAAGTAGAAAGACTGAGACAAAATAGTTTACCAAGGCAGGATGCAAGCCAAAAAAGCACTTGTTTTGAGAACCACAGGAGGGATACAATCTGGACTGTACACTTTCTTAGTGTTATACTTAATGAGAGCAGAAATGATGTGTTTAGAAGAAATTAAAATTTTAGGTAAAAATGAGTTGGAAGGTTGAAGGAGGTGTAGCTCTGAAATCATTTAAAGTTGAATTAGAGGTAAAAGTTTGAGGGGAAAGAGTTCAGCTTTAGAAGAAGATAAAATGGCAGTTGTGCCATCAGAAGATACTAAAGGAGGGAAAGAGGAGGAAGCAAACTTTAAGTTATGACATTTTTTTCAAAATGCCAGAAAGAATATGAGGAAGAGGGGGCCACATTTTGTACTGAGAAAAAAAAATGAGTTTTTAGTGCTATGAACAGATTTTGCACAATTCTGGGATGAAATATAAATTGCATGAGTTCTGAAGTTTGAAGATGACAGTAATTCCTGAAGGCAGTGACATGGCAAATAGCATGAGAACAAAACAAGCAAAGTTAAACCAAGGTTTGTAAAGTTTAGTAGAAGGGAAAGATTATAGAATGTACATCTCCATGACACATAGGATCACCTCAGTAATGGTCTGCACACTCCCCTTCCCAATGCGGAAATCAACGGGAAATCAAAGAAGTACAATGTAGGGGTTAGGTAATAGCTGTTTATATAAAAATTATTGGTTATAAAAGAAGAAAAGAAAGTATAATAATGTAACTAAATTTTCAAAAAATATATTTGGTGAAATTATAAAACTCGTCATTGAAAAAAATTTTAAAATTTTTCTTTCTTAAAATTGATATCTAATTGTTTTATTGCTCACAGGACGAGTAGTCCCTTATTAAATCTGTCCATAAGTTAAAGATTAATGCAAAATAATAATTAGAATTAATAAAAAAGTTGTCTGCAAAGTCTTGGTGGTACCAACCCTATATCACCTATCAATAATTTTCTTTAACAATGTGACTTCAAAATGACTAGATTTTATGTATATCAGAAAACCTATATTTAATGGTCATTAAATATTTTCAATCTTGTTTCAACCTTTATGAGTTCTGTAAAAAATTGGTATAAAAATCGGTTTCAGTACTCTGTATCAGG
>SEYY01000741.1:0-22301 GCA_009176605.1 Armadillidium nasatum
CCTGACACTGTATATAGTGACAATGCAAGGACATTCATTCAAGGAACAGATGTCATAGAAACATTTGTGGTATCCGAAGAAGGCAAAGAATTCTTAAGGAAGAACCACATCCAACACAAACGAATTCCACTTTATACCGCTTGGGTCGGGAGTCTGTTTTAGAGATTTCTGCTTGTGGTGAAAGGTTGTCTATATAAAACCATAGGACGATCTTCTTTGGAATACTTTGATTTCATCACCATCCTTTCTGACATCACTGACGCCATTAACTCTCGTTCAATAACTTACACCACAAGTGACAATGATGTGGTTCCACTCACCCCTAATTGCTTCTTGAAACCCCATTCTAGAACAAGCATGGTTTTGCCAGGAAGTAAGTCTGATGCTCCTTTCTGGAGCAATCCTACCAAAGCTCGAGAAGATCTTCTTAAATCTCTCAAGTTATCTTCAGAAAAATTTGAAGAGTTCAGAAATCGGTGGTACAATGAATATTTGTTAAGCCTTCGAGAAACAAGCAGAGAACTATCCATCACTCATAATGGGTCCAGTACAGCTTCTAAGGTTTCTCCACCCTCAGCTCCTCCTGCAGGAAATCAGAATCTTCCTACCGGTTCTAGCTCTCCTACTGTTAAGGCTGTGAACAAAGGAAATCTTCGTCCTACCAGAAAAGCAGCTTTAATAGCAAGACAGAGATTCGCCTCTTCTTCAGAAGAAGATGACGATGATTCTCTAATTTAATATTTAAAACATTTCTGACACCTTACTTCAGATTAGGTGTCATCTCGCCCCGGGAGGATGTTAGATTTTATTATACCGTTACAAATCTCCCAGGATTTTGAGGAAAGGATTTGCTCTTCGTGAGAAAATCAAAACTTTTATTCAGTCGTCGCCAAAAAGCATTCGCTGCTGTTCAGTTGCTTAAAACTTTTGTTGCTGTCAAGTTGAAATAAAGTTATTTCTGTTGTGAAGTCGAAAGTTAACTTTATTGCAGTTTAGTTAGAAAAATACTTTCTACTGTAGTTTAAGAATAACCATTCTACTATTTAGTGATAAAGTTCATTTATATTGTTTAGTTGTCTGAAAACTAAACAGTTTGTTTAAAAACTTTACTATCGTTAAACTACTATGGTTTGGTAGTCTTCATTCAACTTTGGCAAATTTGGAAAATTAGTCTACAAGAGACTAAATTAAGAATATTCAAGAGCTTCATTCCTAATAAGTATTTCAAGTGATCGAATGATCCAGTGGCATTAATTGGGAAGAGCATGAAAATTTCTAAGTTGCAAGAACAGACTTAATCAAGCAATTCTTTATTTGGAAGACCAGTAACGTCGTCTACCTTACCTTTTTTTTACCAATACCAACCTCGAAATACTACATCACCTACAACTTACGAAGAGGAGTAATCGAAGGAACTTCATTCGATCTCCGTAGAGAAGGCACAACTTTTCTAACAACTACGAGAAGCTACAAGATTGATCTTACTTCTAATTATGGTAATTATGGTTAGTAGTCCTTCTTTCCTTCGTTAAGTTTCAAGTGATTGTAGATTTAAATTATAAAATACAACAAACTTTAATAATTGAATTAATTAAAATAATTTATTCTACATTATTAATTTGATACATAAGAATATTTATATGCAATCTATAAGTATTCTTGTTTTCTTTTTCATATACTTTCAAGAATCTGAAAGCCGATTTGAGCAAACATTTCTTTTTGGAATTTCCTCTTATTCGAATCTCCGTGCTGTGCTTTGAATGTTTATCATTTGGAAGGAGAAATTAATTTATAGCTACGCTCGAACAAAGTTTACTTCAATATATAACCATTTGTAAAAATAAACTTTGAACTTTTAAGTTTCTTCCTATATTTTTACAACCTCATATTAAATCGCACTTAGATTTTAATAATATATATATATATAATATATATATATTTATATATATATATATATATATATATATATATATATATATATATATATATATATATATATATATATATATAGTGATGGATCGGATATCATATTTTCTCATTTGCAGAAAGGGATATAGAATTTTCGTCAAGTGCGAATGCGGATGTCAGTTTTGATGAGGATACGAATGCGTATGCCATCACTAATATATATATATATATATATATATATATATATATATATATATATATATATATATATATATATATATATATATATATATATATATATATATATATATATATATATAATATATATAATATATATATATATATATATATATATATATATATATATATATATATATATATATATATATATATATATATATATATATATATATATATATATATATATATATATATATATATATTTTAATGAATTAAATAATTAAATTTTTTTTGGGGTGGGTAAGGAGGGGGTAGGGGGGACCAAATATATATATATATATAAAATAACTTTTGGGGGGTACCCTGGGGCACGCCCCAGGGTCAGGGGGCCCCATCTTAGGGGCCCTTCGGGTACCCCTGGGGCCCACCCGTGTTCTCACTTTCGACGCTCAATTAATATATATATATATATATATATATATATATATATATATATATATATATATATATATATATATATATATATATATATATATATATATATATATATATATATATATATATATATATATATATATATATATGTAAAGGATTTATTATTCAGGTTAGCTTATCAAAATGTTTTATAATATAATTTCTAAGTAAATACATCGATCTTTTTAGTTTCCGTAAAATTGGAGAAATCCTAAAAAAATAGTTTATTTTCACTTGATCTTTAGGGATAAATTTTTTTTAATTAAACATATTTTTATTTGGGTCTCTCTCTCTCTCTCTCTCTCTCTCTATCTATATATATATATATATATATATATATATATATATATATATATATATATATATATATATATATATATATATATATATATATATATATATAGTTATCACCAACACTTACGGGCAGAGCCCTATTCGAGGAGTGTGGTTCTTAGCCAGGGAAATTGAGTTATATGTTATTTCTGACCAAGATGATAAGTTACACAGATTATTTGGGTTTTGGATAGGGAAACCCTGCTCCGGTACAGACCAATCAAGTTTATTTTTTCCACCGGTGGGCGTGGTTTCAAATCCTTGATAGGCGACCTTCTCTGTAGGAGCAATTTAGAGAGAATGTGATATTGTATGTGTTGAAATAGCGTGGAATGTTGTAAGTGTTGGCTATGTTTTTAAGCGATATGTGAGTATTGAGATTAGCGTAATAATACACCTTGCCGTAAACTGTAATTAATTAATTAACTACAGAAAATCTCCTACCAACGACAATTTTTTATGTCCGTTCAGGTAACTGGATCGGAGGTTCGAGCCTCAATTTGTATACTTTGCAGTACACACGCGAGAACGAGGGGCAAACCTCTTTCCCCTAAGCCAGAGAAAAACTGACTTTACCCACTGAGCTACCGTGAAATATATATATATATATATATATATATATATATATATATATATATATATATATATATATATATATATATATATATATATATATATATATATATATATATATATATATATATATATATATAATATTTAAAAGCTTAAAAAGTATATAAATATATTTAGTTTTATTTATTGAGTTAAAAGTTAAAGAGGTCCGATAAATTTTATTATTTAGAGTTTTTATTTCAGTATCCCTATAATTGAGTCAATATAAATATATTTATCAGAAAAGTTATAGATTATTTTTAATATGTTAAAAAGTATAAGATATAATCATTTTCCCTAATGGAATAAAAACGACCTTTTTATCATATTCTTATTTATATTATATGTTTTATTTTATATTTGTCTTTTTATTTTTTTTATAAAGTATGTTATAAGTAGTTTTCATTTTTATTAAAAGTTTCATTATTATTATCATTCACATTTGCTTATAATAAATTATTGAAATCGGGGTTTAAAGCCGTCAAGTTTCCTTCGGAACAAAATGAAATATTTTGTTAATATATGATACGATATTGAAGTTTTATTGCTTTGATTTACTTGTATAACACTTTATGTATATTTGTATGTATTTATTTACATTTATAAAAATATTTTATATTATATTTAGTTCATTAAAAGACAATCTCCTTAATCTACTAATAAAAAGGATTTAAAGAGAGTGTAATTCAGCTTCTTTAAATAATAACACAATGTGTGCGAGTGACGAATTCTCGATTATTCTAAAAACGTTGTTTTGCATAAAAAAATATTTTAAAGGAGTTTTATTTTATTATATCTTTGTAATCAAATAGATTCTGACAGCTAAGCTTTAATAGAAGTTGTATTTTAAGGTAATGTAAGTAATAAAAAACAATTTAGATGATTTCTAGCCTTATTTTTAATTATATTTCTGTTTATTAGTATAAAAAGTGCATTAAGAATATTTTAGTTAGCCGTTATTTAAAATAAAAAGAATAAATTTATAAGAAATGTTTGTAAATTATATTTGTGAATATTATGGAAGAAAAGGATCCGATTTCCATCATTTTTGTTACAAGATGATTCCCAAAAGACGGTGACTTGTTTGTTAATAGGCTTGTCTAATTTGTCTGGCAATAGACTAAATGACTGGCGTAGTCAAACCTACGAGAGAGTTCAACCTGATCCTAGATGGTAATAACTTGGAGAGCCCTGCTGGAGTAACACTTCTCATAAGGTCTTATTAGGAGCGAATGGTAATATTCCCTCAGCTCTCGTGGAAGGTGCATGGTAATATGCTCCTCTTGTAGTACATACATTGTACATTTGAGACTAATACATTTAGCTCTAAGTTCTACATCAACGTTTTGTTGTAAGAGCTGGTAATAGATCCTTAAAGTACATGGTAACATGTTCTTTTGGTGCTGCATGGTAATGCGCCTCCATGTAAAATATATTTGAAATAGAATACTTACGTTTATATCTGAAGAAGCCTTAAATTAGCGCTACCATATTTATTATTTAAAGATAAATATTTAACTGTAACTATCATATTTTTGTATTTATGTTTCTTATATTACTAAATTCTAAGAACTAGTTGTGCTTTCAATTGCCACGCTATTGAGTCTAATTTAACTTACCTTATTTTTATTTTACGAAGCGTTTAATAATCCAGACAAAAACAACGGTCAGAGAGGGAGATTAAAGGTCGCTTTCAATATATATATATATATATATATATATATATATATATATATATATATATATATATATATATATATATATATATATATATATATATATATATATATATATATATATATATATATATATATATATATATATATATATATATATGAAGTTGAGATAGCTTCTTTCCTAGAGAACCTTAATCTAATTAGAAAGGTTAATACCAAGTGTTTCCACATACTCATTTAATACAATATGAACGTTTCATACCGTATTTCCGACTATCCCAGCCCTAGACTCCACCTTTTCGAGAAGAGCTATTAAGGAGAGATGAAGGTTTGAGTTGTGTTTTTGAAGAGGATATCATAGTTGTGTTGAAGATTGGGTCGAGCAGAGAGATGGAGGAACTGATTTTGGTGGCATTGAAAATAACTATGTTTTCTGTGCCCCAATTTGAAATGCGAGATAGATCAGGGGTCAGTTGTCCCAAGGCTACCTCTCTTGCCTCTATTAACTGCTGTTGGGAGGGGTGCCTTTCATTAAGAACAGTAATAAAAGGTGGAGTCATCGGCATAGGAGTGGATAGGAAATGAAGTAAAAGAGAGAAGGTTATTAATGAAAAACAGAAAAAGTGTTGGGAATAGAAAATTTTGGAAATCAAAGATTTGTGACAGACTCTGTCGAAAGCTTTCGTGATGTCCAGCGCTACAGCAATAGAATCACCGAAATGACGAAGTTCGGAGGAGCAGGAGTCAGAGAGAAGGGAAAGAAGTTCACCAGTAGAGCGTTTCTTACAAAAGCCATACTGGCGATCAGAGATAAGATTGGAATAATTGAGATGTTTCCAAATCTTCCTGTAAAGGATTGATTCGAGATCTTTAGAAAGAACGGAGGTTAAAGAAATGAGACGGTAGTTAGATGATTGAGATGGATCCCTCTTTTTCGGCACAGACTGAATGAGCTCCGTTTCCAGTAGGAAGGGAAGGTTGAAGTAGAAAGACATAGACGAAATAGTTTACCAAGGAAGGGTTCAAGCTCTGTAGCACAAGTTTTGAAAATCACAGGAGGGATACCAATATGACCGGGTGCCTTCCTAATGTTAAGCTTAAAAGACATCTTTAGAATATATATATATATATATATATATATATATATATATATATATATATATATATATATATATATATATATATATATATATATATATATATATATATATCCGATTCCAGTAAGGCTCTAGAGGCCTGTCAGCAGGGCCAGCACTCTTCTCCATCTAGATCTGTCGCCAATAATTCCATCTTCCATCAACTATTCCACCGTAGGTAGCTGATGACGTCTCAGTGAATCCCCAAGTGACTCCATCCATCTCTTCCTGGGTCTTTCTCTCGTTCTTCTTCCTCTTGGCGTCCACTCTCACCTCCCTCTAGCCGCATTCCCCTCGAAATCCTCCACAAGTGTCCCAACCATCTCAGTCTTGCTGCATCTATCCTTTGAAAAATTGGTCCAATCCCTATACTTTCTCTAATTCTTACACTTCTTATCCTCTCCCTCCTTGTCCTTCCCAAACTCAACCGCAGCACCCTCATTTCTGCTGCTTGAATTCTGCTTTTTATTTTCTTGTTGTCGTACTCTAAGTCTCCGACCCATAAAACAAAAATGGGGTCCAAAATTACTTTCTTTACTCCTATATCCATTCTTTTGTCGGCCAAGAATGGGTATTGCGCCCTTACCACTCTTTCGTATTTCTCCATCCTGTTGGTGATTTCCAGCGTATTTGCTCATTCACTTGTGAATATTCCTCCCTAAATACTCACATCTCTCTACCACCCTCACCTCCTCTCCATCCACCTTCAGCACAAGCTCCTCTCCCTCCTCCTCCCTACTAACAATTAAAAGTTCTGTCTTTTCCACATTCATGCTCAATTCTTATATATATATATTATATATATATATATATATATATATATATATATATATATATATATATATATATATATATATATATATATATATATATATATATATATATATATATATATATATATATATATATATACTAATGTTCCTCTAGAGTCTGGGTACTAATTTCTACTAATTTACCAGAGTTGGGGCAATATCGGAACCTAAAGGTTATAAGCCACCTGCCCCGATACACGGCGCTTGAAAGTGTGCAAGTCAAAAGAAGTTGGAAAAATAGATAAAGGGAGTGTGTTTCAGGCTTTACCAGTAAAGTACATATAATATTTGGATTATCGGTTAAGTCTGGGGTCAGACAGTTGGATAGAGAAAGAATAAGACTGGGTAGAAATTAGTGAGAGCTGAAGTTAAGAAGAAAAGCCATAGACTCCACCTTCTCAAGGAAAACTGCATGAGTGGAACTACCCTAGATGTGTGAGGCGTACTCCTTACAGGGGAGAAGAACACCAATATAAAGAGAAAGCAACTGGATTGGCGTGAAAAAATCACGAAGGCGCAACAGAACACCCAACCTCTTAGAAGCTTGTTTAGAAAGAGAAGTAAGATCACGAGAGAAAGAAAAACCGAGAATATTAAGGATAGATGAAGGCTTGAGTCGTGTGCTTTCGAAGATGTTATAGTTGTGTGGAAGATTGTGTCGAGTAGAGATATAGAGGAACTGAGTTTTTGAGGCATTGAAAAGAACTATGTTTTCTCTGCCTCAATTTAAAATGCTAGAAAGATCAAAGGTTAATTGCTCCAAAGCCACTGCTTCTGGGAGGGGCGCCTTTCAAACTGAAAGGAGTAATGAAGTAATGAAAGGCTTAGTTATCAGCATAGGAGTGGATAGGTACTGAAGTGATAGAGAGAAGATCATTAATGAAAAGTGGAAAAAGTGTTGGGGATAGGACAGAATACTGAGGAACACCACTATTGATAGATTTAAAGGATGAACGTTGGTCCTTTAAAACTGCAGCTATACAATGACCGAAAAGAAAATCGAGAGAAGGTTAGATTCCGAAAGATGGAAGTTTAGAAATAAAATCTTTGTACAAGACCTCAGATAGAAGGAAAATAAAATCACCAGTAGAGCGTATCATAAGAAAGCCATACTGGCGATCAGAGATAAGATTTGAAGAATTGAGATGCTTCCAAATTTTCCTGTTAAGGATAGATTCGAAAACTTAAGAAAGAACGGAGGTTGAAGAAATGGGACGATAGTTTAGGGGTTGAGAGGGGTTACCCTTCTTCGGCAAAGTTTACAGCAAGAAGAGAAGGTTGAAGTAGTAAGACAGCGACGAAATAGTTTATCAAGGCAGGGTTCAAGCTCAGCAACACAAGTTTTGTGAACCACAAGAGGAATACCATCAGGACAGTACGCCTTCCTAGTGTTAAGTTTAAAAGACGTCTTTAGAAAAAAAAAATTCTATATATATATATATATATATATATATATATATATATATATATATATATTATATATATATATATATATATATATATATATATATATATATATATATATATATATATATATATATATATATAGGGATAGATTGTATGTCATATTTTTTTCATTTGCGGATGTGGATGTTGAATTTTTGTTAAGTACGGATTCAGATGCGATGTTGAATTTTCGAAAGTGCGGATGCGGATGTTGAATTTTCGAAAGTGTGGATGCGGATGTTAATTTTGATGAGAATGCTTCGCGGATGCGGAATGCCATCACTAATATATATATATATATATATATATATATATATATATATATATATATATATATATATATATATATATATATATATATATATATATATATATATATATATATAAAGTGATGGATCGGATGTCAAATTTTGCAATTTGAATATGCCGAATTTTGGAGAAGTGCAGATGTGAATGTCGATTTTTCGATAGTGCGGATGCAGATGTTGAATTTTTTTGAAAGTGCGGATGCGGATATTGAATTTTTGATAAGTGCGGATGAGGATGCGAATGCCATAATATATATATATATATATATATATATATATATATATATATATATATATATATATATATATATATATATATATATATATATATACAGAGGGGCACACACAGAGAAAGAAAACTCACTCAAACACACGCTTAACGCACATCCTTCACGTGGGCACTGACGGAAGCCTTGAAGAGTGGAAAATTAAATGCAGAAGTAAAAATAGATGATGGTAAAGAGTTCCACAGAACAGAGGTGGCTGGAAAGAAGGAGGTACCACAACGAGCTAGCCTGGGAATTCCCACATCCACACAAAATTGGTGCGAAAGCAGGGCACAATTTCTGCAGCGAGGACAAAGCAACGGTAGAGGAATGTGAGAGATCAGTTCCCTCGAGCACCTATAGAAAAGAGATAGGGGGTCAAGATAGTTTGAAAGTAGGGGACAGTTTATTAATCTTTTAGCTTTAAACCAACCCTATCCAAAGAGAGGAGGAGCCATAGTTCCCCCCCCCATACAAGGGCGGATAAGACAATTATATATTTAGAGTAACTGCTCAGAAGAAAAAAAATCTCGCAACCTGAACAGAATTAACAGATTCTTTCTTAGAGGCTGCTTTAGCAACCACTGTTATATGAGGTTTCCAAGAGAGTTTATTGTGTATGTTTAGACCAAGAATGTTATTGTTATTTACAAGTGAGACGGGAGAGCCGTCGTAAAGATAGAAAAGTTGGGAGGTGTTTTTGAGAGGGGGATGTGAAGAAGTTGAGTTTTTAAAGAGTTAAATCTCACAAGGTTGCTATGGTTGCTATGACCCCAAAGGGAAATCTTATCCAGGTCGGCAAGAATAGAATCGGTAAGTTGAAATGAGTAGAAGAAAGTAGAGTTGAGTCATCAGCAAAACAGTGAACGGAGTTAGAAGTGCAGTTGAGAAGATCGTTAATGAAAATAAGAATAAAGTTGGAGATAGAAGAGAACTTTGGAGAACACCACAGTTGACAGAAAAAGAGGAAGAGGTCGTTCCATCTACGTGCCGAAATGGAACGATCTGAGAGAAAACTAGACAAGAGTAAGCAAAGGGAAGGAGGAAACCCAAAGGAAGGGAGCATAGAGAGCACCTACGTGTGCCATACCCGGTCAAAAGCCTTTGATATGTCAAGCGCCACCACACAAGACTCCCCGAAATCCCTAAGGGCAGAAGACCATAGGTCAGTAATATAGGAGAGTATATCACCAGTTGACCTCGAGCGTCGAAAGCCATACTGGTGATCTGAGAGAAAAGAATGAGACTCCAATGATCCAAGAAATGAGAGTTGAGGAGAGTTTCAAAAAATTTAGACAGAACACAAGTGAGAGCTATAGGTCGATAGTTAGAAGGGTTAGAGCGGCTACCTTTTTCCGGGATCGGCTGAACAAAAGCACGCTTCCAGCATTAAGAAAAAATATTAGTATTAAGGCATAGAGAGTAGAGCTGAACGAGGACAGGCGCTAACTCGGAAGCACACTCCCTCAGAACACGAGGGGAAATGCCATCCGGGCCACTGGCCTTCCTGACGTTCATAGATTTCAGGATCCCATGCACCCGATCATGAGTAATTAAAGGAAGAGACATGGGATACCTGAGAGGAGAAGGAGTAGGAGGGATGCCAGAATCGAGCAGGGTGGATTAGATGGGAAAAGGAGGCCGAAGAGATTAGCCTTTTCAGAAGGAGTATTAGCTACAGAACCATCACAGCGAATAAGAGGAGGAAAGGCAGATTTACAGAAGTTATTAGAGATATTTTTGACAAGAGGCAAGAAATTTTTATCAGCAGGAGAGCCATGGAGTCAGAGCACTTCCTTTTTGTGAAAGTACGCTTAGTCCGTCGAAGAATTCCGAGCTGAATGAAAATTGGCAAGAGTGACAGGAGAAGGAGAGTTTTTCTATTCACGATAAGCATTGTCTCTCACTCAAAGGGCAAGAAAACAGTTGCCATCGAACCATGGATTTTGAGGAGAAAAAGATTTAGTTGAAGATGGAATGAATATGCCCATCCCATCAATGATATATATATATATATATATATATATATATATATATATATATATATATATATATATATATATATATATATATATATATATATATATATATATATATATATATATATATATATATATATATATATATATATATATATATATATATATAGTCGAGATACCTTCTTTCCTAGAGAACCTTAATCTAATTAGAAAGGTTAATACCAAGAGTTTCCAAATACTCATTTAATATAATGTGAACGTTTCATACCGTATTTCCGCCTTCAGCCTTTATCAGATGACAAGCCCTAGACTCCTCCACCTTTCGAGAAGAGATCTATGTGTGGAACCAACACAGATGTGTGATGTGTTTCCCATACATTGGCGAACAACACTCATATAAAGTGCAAGCAACTGTGGTGGTGTGAAGAAATTCTGAAGGCACCTCAAAACACCTAACGTCTTAAAAGCTTGTTTAGGAAGTGAAGTAATGTGATCTTTAAAAGAAATATCACATAAAAAGAAACACCATGAATATTATAGACAGATGAAGATTTGAGTTGTGTGTTTTTGAAGAAGATATCATAGTTGTGCGGAAGATTGTGTCGAGCAGAGAGACAGAGGAATTGAGTTTTGGTGGCATTGAAAACAAAAATGTATTCTGTGCCCCAATTTGAAATGCGAGAGAGACGAGGGGTCAGCTGCCCCAAGGTTACCTCCGTTGCCTCTATTAACTGCTGATGGGAAGGGTGCCTTTAAAATTAAAGAGAATAATAAAAGGTGGAGTCATCGGCATAGTAGTTGATAGGAAATAAAGTAAGAGAGGAAGGTTATTAATGAAAAGCAGAAAATGGGTTGGGGATAGGAATGTTAGGAAATCAAACCTTTGCGACAGACTCTATCGAAAGCTTTCAATATGTTCGGCGCGATAGCCATAGATTCACCGAAATGAAGAAGATCGGAGGAACAAGAGTCAAAGGGTTGAGAGGGGTCCCCCTTTTTCGGCACAGACTGAATGTGCACGTTTCCAGTAAGAAGAGAAGGTTGAAGTAGAAAGAAATAGATGAAATAGTTTACCAAGGAAAGGTGCAAGCTCTGAAGCACAAGTTTTGAGAACTACAGAAGGGATACCATCAGGACCGTATGATTTCCTAGTGTTAAGCTTTTGAAGGAGCAGCAAAGACGTCTTAAGAAGAAAGAAATATGTATATATATATATATATATATATATATATATATATATATATATATATATATATATATATATATATATATATATATATATATATATATATATATATATATATATATATATAATTAGTGATGGATCTCATGTCATATTTTTTCATTTGCGGATGCGGATGTTGAATTTTTGTCAAGTACGGATGCGGATGTTAAATTTTCGAAAGTGCGGATGCGGATGCTGATTTTTCCAAAAGTGCGGATGCGGATGTCGAATTTTCGAAAATGCAGATGCGGATGTTAATTTTGATGAGGATGCTCCGCGGATGCGGATGCCATCACTAAAATATATATATATATATATATATATATATATATATATATATATATATATATATATATATATATATATATATATATATATATATATATATATATATATATATATAATATAAAAATCATTTCAAACAGATTTCCTTACCTGATTGTTTCTTCAACTTCTTTCTCATGACTAGATGGCAACACACTTTCTTCTTGAACTTCAAACCTATTTGCTTCTGGAGTTACCCTTAAAGGTGTAGGGTGAAGAATTTTTGGATCCTATATATATATATATATATATATATATATATATATATATATATATATATATATATATATATATATATATATATATATATATATATATATATATATATATATATATATATATATATATATATATATATATATATATAGGGTGGCCCTTAATATGGGAAATTTTAAAGTTTAATATTTTCTATCTCCAAACCCCCAAACGTTTTCCTATCCCTGAAAAAGTATTCTGTGTGAAATTTCAGTACAATCAAATCATTTTAACATAAAGTAAGTGAAGAATATAAACAGAAACGAAAAGAACAAGAAGAACAGAAAGAGAACTTATGAAGAAATGGAGCAAAATATTACGGTTGAGTCACCATGGTGAAGCAATGATAGTGGAGGTGAAAAAGAAAGCGAACATGCCTATGACCAACATAAAGATATTCAAGCATGCACAAGTTATTCAATGACAAAAAGAACTTCAAGCTCAAGAGGTACATTAGATTTTTTTCACTCTACGTCTACCTGAAACATTAGACGGATGTAAAATTAGCGATCGTAACGCAGTTTACCTTGTAACAGCAGCAACAGAAGCTTTCAAATATAATACTAAAACCTTAATTATTAGTCGTACTTCATTTCAACCTTGAAGGAGGGAATTCAGGGAAAAGAGACAGGTAGAAATTAAAGGGAAATTTAATGTAGCAGATAGTAATGCTTTGGTGCTACAGTGGGATAGAAAACTTCTTCCAAGATTATGTGGTGTAGAAAAAGTAGATATATTGGCAATACTTGTAACTTTTGATGGCAAAGAACAAGTATTAGGAATCCCTGAAATTTCAGCATCTACAGGAGAAGAGCAAGCCATAGCCATTTATCAAGAAGTGACAAATTGGAACATAAGAAAAAAGATAGAGGTACTCTCTTTTGATTCAACAGCAAGCACCACCGGCAGAGTAAATGATGCCTGTATAAATATCGAGAATGCTTGATTGGGATTTGCTCTCCCCTTCCATGTCGACATCACAACATTGAAATAGTACTGAGAAGTTATTTTGATCTATTAATGGGATCAAGTTCTGGACTGGATATAAATTTGTTTAAAAGATTTAGGGAAACTTGGTCTACCATAAACAGGAAAAAATATTGCTGTGGGACAGAAGTTGTTAGTGAGGATGCCCGTGGAAGTATGCTGAAATTCTTAGAAGAGCAGTTAAGTCAAAAGCAGCAAAAAGATGATTATCAGGAAATTTTAGAATTGGCATTTATCTTTCTCTGCAGTTCTCAACGATTAGAAATCTAATTTCGCATCCCTGGAGTCGTGAGCCAAGCAAAGTGGATGTTGAAGGCTATTTACTCCTTTAAAATCTATTTATTTCAAGATCAGTTTACATTGACCAAAAAAGAGCGCGATTCGGACAGAGAATATGTATTTTTCTTATTGCGTTCTATTTGAGAACTTGGTTTAATGCACCACTGGGTGTTAAGGCTCCATATCACAATTACAATATTTTATTGAAATTAATCAAGTATAAGGATTTGGATCAAGATAGTAGTGTTAGCCCCAAAAAAATTCGCAAACCACTTATGGTCCAGAAACAGCTGCATTCGCATTCTTTGATGATGATGTACCAGCATATATTAAGCAAAAAATGGCTAATATAATAACAACAGATTTTTGATAATCAAATGAAATGACACATAGTCAAAGTTGAAGATCTCAATAGTTTAAAAGAGAAAGATTTTTGGTTCATTACAGCCAAATCTAAATTATTCTTCTCAAGATTTGCAATCAATACAAATTTTCTTTAAAAAAAATCCCTTAAACCTGGAAAGATGATGAAAATTGCCAACGTGGGTTGGAGATATTGAGAATCATTGAAGTTGTAAACGATACAGCTGAGAGATAAGTGAAACTAATAGAGGATTATCAAAACCTTTTAACCAAAAATGAAAAAGAAAATCAGTACATTTTACAAATTGTTGCTGAACACAGAAAAAGGTATGCAGATGCTACTAAAACAAGCCTTATAGAAGGAGTGTAATCACAATGTCCCAGCAAATCTTTGTTGAATGTAGTCATATGACTAAAATATGGGGAAAATTAAATTATATTTCGATTTTGTCTTTGGTTTTTCCAAAAGAATATTTCCAAACCATATACATGCAAAACAAAATAAAAAATGTGAGAATTTTCAAACTTTTAAGGCCTTTGGGCGCCACCTTAATGCTGATCAGCTGAGCTAATATTTTATATATGCTAGTTTTATATATAATGGAAAAAGATTTGAGGTTGGGAGCAAAAAAATTCAAAAGTTGAACATTAAAGACACCCTTTTATATATATATATATATATATATATATATATATATATATATATATATATATATATATATATATATATATATATATATATATATATATATATATATATATATATATATATATATATATATATATATATATATATATTCAGCAACCCGGTGCGGTGTGGTGTGGTGCGGTGCGTGCGATGCGGCCTCTGGTGCGTAACCGCACCGAAGATGATGTATCCTGCGATAATCATCTGCTCGTCAATATATATATATATATATATATATATATATATATATATATATATATATATATATATATATATATATATATATATATATATATATATATATATATATATATATATATATTGAAATAGTTCATATTTTCAAGGTATCCTGACAGAAGAGTTAAAGTTACTATCTTTATTCCACCTTCCTCACTTCCTCTCGAAGCTTCCTCAACAGAAAAATGAAAAAGATTGTAGAAAGACGTGTATCACTAGCCTGTTTCATTGAAGGAGGTATGCGACTGTAGAGTTCATAAGAGCAGTGATGGTTGCAATGAGCGATAATATGGAGAGTAACTCAGAAATTTGACGTGCACAAGGATTTTGGAAAGAATTAGTTTGAGCAAAAGAACTAATAAGACGAAAAGACTAAGACCCCATCTTTTCAAGAACATCATGAGTGGGACCATCCCAGATGTGTGAAACGTACTCTATACAGTGAAAACAAGACACCTTTAAAAAGTAACAAAATTTCGAAGGAGCCCCAGAACATTAAACATCATAGAAGCTTGTTTTCAGAGAAGTATTGTAATCATTCAAAGAAATATTACGAGAAAGAAATAGCGAGAATATTTAAGGACATACACCTTCCTCAAAACTGAAAATAATGATAAACAATGAGGGCAATCTCATCTCCTCGGGGGCTCTACTTCTCTCTCTATCTCTCTTTATATATATATATATATATATATATATATATATATATATATATATATATATATATATATATATATATATATATATATATATATATATATATATGGACCGACCGAGGCCATGGCCCCAAGGTTAAAATGGCAAATCATACTTATTGATAGTGGATTAATTTTTTAATTTTCTTTTTTTCAATATTTTCTTTTCCTTTTCTGTTTCTTTTGACCGCTACTCTTCTGCTAGTAAATGATCATCTTTGTGTTTCGATTTTAGATGCCTCCTTAAAGATTTGGTTGAAAAAATATTTACTTGGAGCGCACGGAGGTTCTATTCTAATTTCCTGGCTGCAGATATTACATTTAGCTATTTCGAGCCTATCCTGAAACATTGTAAAGTACTCCCATACTGCTGAAACTAATCTTTCCGCCATACTGACTGAAAATAAAAAAAAAAAAATAATAATTTTGAAATAATGTAGCTAAATGACATAAGTTTGATACACAGAAATAAATTAACAATGATATGTATAAATACAGGTTATATTGATAATTTTATATCTTACTTTTTTACAAATTTTACCTTAGGGTCTTTACCTAAGTAAAAATGTTGATTGTTGAATCACTATTGCGAATCAGAAAAAAAAAAATTCAAAAATTTTTGTACTTTTTCAACTTTCAATATACAAAATCTGTAATTTTTTAATTTTTTTTCGTACAAAACTCACATTATCATTAGAAAATGCATAAAATCAAGTGAATATTGGCTATTCTATGAATTCATAATTAAATTAGTATCAATTAAAATTATATCTCATTTACCTTTTTACAAATTTTAGGGAACCCCAAACAGAGCCCCGGCAAAATTCTAGTCCCGGTCGGTCCCAACATATATATATATATATATATATATATATATATATATATATATATATATATATATATATATATATATATATATATATATATATATATATATATATATATGGTAGTATAAGGAGCGCTTTCGCCGAATGCAGAGCAACATTTGCAACAATTACCAATGTTGATCAGGCATATAGCGAAAACGCTCCATTATTGCATATTGAAATAATTTTTTGGGGTAAAAAACAGATAAAAACATGCAAAAAAAGTTAATTAGATGGTCATAAAGGGTTAATAATAGTTTAATATTGCATAATAGTGCAAGAAATATTGCCAAAAATCAATACTGCAAAAAAAAAATTTTGGTGAAAAAAAAAACGGTAAAAATAGTTAAAAATAATGAAATTCCTTCAAATAAATTGTAAATAATATTTATAATAGTTTTAATATTACATAATATTGCAAGAAAAAATCAAAAAAAAAAAAAAAAAAAAAAAAAAAATTTTTTTTTTCATATTTTGTTTGGTAAACAACATGTAAATGACATGTAATAACATATAAATGCATGTAAATACCAAAATATTAAATAATAATAATAATAATAATAATAATAATAATAACAATTTGCATTGCACAATATTGCATAACAGTGTTAGCATTTCGTACTACTAAGATAATGATAATAATAATAATAATAATAATAATAATAATAATAATAATAAAATTTTAAATAATATATACTTACGTGGAGAGTTGTTTTAAAACCATCTTACCCTAGCGGAGGTCGTTCGTGGAATAACTAATTTTTTTTCTTGTTATCAGAGATTATGATGACGTAATATGAAATAAGATAAGCCTAACGCGTTGTGTTTCGAAAATCTAAACGTAATTAATAATAATAATAATAATGATAATAATAATAATAATAATAATAATAATAATAATAATAAATCAAAAATAATACAAAATAAAAAAAAATTAAACAAAATTTTATTTTTATTTTTTGATAAAACTTGTATAAAAATAGGATTTTAAACACCCTACTTTAACTACTTTACCTAATTCACCTAATGCATCTAGGGGGTGAGGGGATGGGTAAGGCACATTAAACAGCCTAAACAGCTAAAACGGTTAAAACAGTCTAAACAGCTAAAGCAGCTTAATTACGATAAGCATTATGGGATGATATTGTTTCGATTAATCGGAATATCGATGTTTTTAGGCTGGAATAGTAAAAAAAATAGAATGTTAAACACGTAAAAAAAAGGATATCGATATTGAATCGTTTATTGATATCGATGTTAAAACAAGCGAGCGAGCAATCTTTAAATTTTAAGGGGGGTTGACAGATTCCACTTTTTTATTGTGGTGAGCAATAATGATAATTGGTTTTAAAAGCTGGTTTTAGGCTTTTTTTCAAAGCATGGGGATAAGGAGGAGGAGGAAGAAAAGTATGACGTCAAGCGAGAGAATAATTATTATTATTATTAATAATAATAATAATAATAATAATAATAATAAGATTTTTAAATAATAAATACTTACGGTGAGCAATAATGATAATTGGTTTTAAAAGCTGGTTTTAGGCTTTTTTTCAAAGCATGAGGATAAGGAGGAGGAGAAGGAGGAAAAAAAGTATGACGTCAAGCGAGAGAATAATAATAATAATAATAATAATAATAAAATTTTTAAATAATAAATACTTACGGGGAGAGTCGTTTTAAAAACATCTTACTCTCGCGACATTCGTTCGTGAAATAATAGTTTTTTTCTTGTTATCAGAGATTATAAGATAAGATAAGCCTAATACGTTTTGTGTTTCCAAAAATCTAGACGTAATTATTATTATTAATTATTAGCATTATTATTACAAGGTTTTTTAAAGTTAATTATATATATATATATATATATATATATATATATATATATATATATATATATATATATATATATATATATATATATATATATATATATATAATCTTTTTTTATGCATTACACCATATCCCGCCGAAAAGTACGAAAATTCTACAGTCGTACTTGGGGAGATAAAAAAAGAAAAAAAAAAAAATTAAACCTTAGAGCTGTGCGAAGAACTACGCTTCATAATTCAAACACGTGTTTTTAAAATTTATATTCTTAATGCTATTGCTTAATTTTGTGTTTAAAAATCTGTTGCTATTTTAAGTTCGGAAAATTATTTTCTTTTCAATTTCGAAACAGATTGTCTTTTCTTCTCTTATCCTCTCTAAACTTCTTTTTCCCAGTCTGTTTAAGCACATTCACCCCCGAGAACACCCGATTCGTTATATATATATATATATATATATATATATATATATATATATATATATATATATATATATATATATATATATATATATATATTATATATTTTTTTTTTTTTTTTTTTTTTTTACACATCACCACCACTCACGGGCAAAGCCCAATTCAAGGGGGGGGGGGTTAAAAGAATAAAAATGAAACTAAAAAAGCACAAAATCCCCCCAAAAAAACCACCTCTACAGTACCCACCTAACGCAAATTCCTTAGGTGGGCGCAGAAGCGGGTTTTAAAGAAATTGAGATTAAATGCGGAGGGAAATACAGAAGATGGAAGAGTTCCACAAAACAGAGGTGGTAAAAAAAAAGAAATGAGGCACCACAGCGAACAAGCCTGGAGTTGCCTATGTCCACGCAAAATTGATGCGCCGACATTGCACCCCTTGTGCTTCGAGGACACCGTAAAGATGGAGGTACACGGGTGGATAGTTCTCTCGAGCATTTGCCGCTGTAGTACCTATAGAAAAAGAGACAAGGCACCAACATCACGTCGCAAAGATAAAGAGTCAAGAGAATTAGAAAGAGCAGGACAGTTTATAAGTCTTTTAGCCTTTGACTCAACCCTATCCAAAAGACGGGTGAAACCTGAGCCACCCCAGATATGAGAGCAGTACTCCATACAAGGGCGGATGAGATCCTTGTATAATTGGAGTAACTACGAGGAAGAAAAAAATTCTCGCAGCCTAAACAGAACTCCCAGCTTCTTTGAAGCAGCCCTAGCAACCATTGTGATATGAGGTTTCCAAGACATTTTTTTGTTTATGTGAAAGCCAAGGATGTTTATATTGTCAACAGGAGAGATGGGAGAACCATCGAAAGAAATAGAAAAGTTAGGAGGTGTCTTTGAGAGGGAGATTTCTAGAAATTAAGTTTTTAAATAGTTAAATTTCACAAGGTTGAGACTACCCCACTGGTAAATTCTATCCAGATCTGCAAGAATGGAATCGGAAAGATGAAGACGAGAAGCAACTCTAGATGCAAAGGAAGGAGCAGATTTGAAATGAGTAGAAGAATAAGGGTTGAGTCATCGGCATATGAATGTATAGGATTAGATGAACAGCTGGGAAGATCCTTAATGAAAAGTAGGAATAGAGTAGGAGACAAGACAGAGCCCTGAGGAACACCACTATTGACAGGAAAGGAAGAAGTCGCTCCATCAATAACAGCTGAAATGGAACGATTAGAAAGAAAACTTGACATAAGTAAGCAAAGAGAAGGAGGAAACCCAAAAGAGGGGAGTTTGGAAAGCAGTGACGCATGCCATACCCGGTCAAACGCCTTAGATATGTCAAGCGCCACCACGCAAGTCTCTCAATGGTCCCTAAGGGCAGAAGACCATAGATCTGTAAGATAGGAAAGTATATCACCAGTACACCTCGAACGTCGAAAGCCATACTGATGATCAGAAAGAAGGGAATGAGATTCCAGATGGTCTAAGAAGTGAGAGTTGAGAAGGGTTTCAAAGATCTTAGACATAATACAAGTGAGAGCAATAGGGCGATAGTTGGAAGGATCAGAGCGGCTTCTTTTCTTCGAAATAGGTTGGACTAATGCGCGCTTCCAACACTGAGGGAAAGTACTAGTATTGAGGCATAGAGAGAAAAGTTGAACGAGAGACGGAGCCAGCTCAGAGGGGCACTCCCTTAAAACTCGGGGAGGAATGCCATCCGGGCCGCTTGCCTTCCTAACGTTCATAGACTTCAGAAGCCCATGCACCTGGTCAAATGAAATCACAGGCAAAGGCATGGGACATCTGAGGGGAGAAGGAGTAGGAGGAGGATTGCCGGAGTCGTCCAGGGTAGAATTAGAGGAGAATAGGAGGCCGAAGAGATTAGCCTTTTCAGTTGGAGTGTTAGCAACAGAGCCATCAGAGAAAATAAGAGGAGGAAAGGAAGATTTACAGAAATTGTTGGAGATGTTTTTGGCAAGAGGCCAGAAAGATTTTTCAGTAGGAGAATTTAGGAGCTCAGCACACCTTCGTTTGGTGAAAGTCTGCTTTGCTCGTCGAAGAATATCCCTGCAACGATTCCGAGCAGAATGAAAATTAGCTATAGTGATAGGAGAAGGAGAAATTTTCCACTCTCGATACGCGATGTCTCTAACCTGAATGGCACGAAAACAAGCACGATCGAACCATGGATTTTGAGGAGAGAAAGATTTAGTTGAAGAAGGAATGAACCTTCTCATCCCATCAACGATTACGGCCCCCACCTTATCGGCAGAGACCGAAGCGTCTTCAGAGACAAAGCAGTCACTCCAGGAATAGTTAGCGTAGAAGCAACGCAAAGCCCCCCAGTCAGCCCGATCAAAGTGCCAGAAGATACGCTTAGGGCAGGGTGGAGCAGTTGGAGAGAAAGCATGAAAATTAAGACAAATTAGATTGTGGTCAGGTTTACCAATAGGTGCGAAGATACAGTATTTATAGAGAGAAGGACTAGTAGTGAAACATAAATCAGGAGTGTTCAAGAATTGGTTGGGACGATCTGGAATGAATGTTGGTTCTTTAATCAGTTGCTCCAGATCGTTGAGAATGCTGAATGATTCGGCCTCCTCTCCCCCTGAATCAGTGTGAGAGGAACCTAACGATTCAGTGTTGTGTACGTTGAAATCCCCTAAATAGAGGACCTCAGTATTTGGATGCGAAGATGTAACAGTCTCGTGAGAAGTAGTTAGGTACTCAAAAAAGGTAGAAAAATCTGTTCTATTAGGAGAACAGTAGCAGAAGCACAAGATTATTGAAGTGGTAGGAAGAAAGATTTTAAGCCACAGAACATCAAAGTTAGGAGATTCAAGATTCACAAGAGGTGTTACCGGAGTGTTGGTGTTAACATAGGCACAAACTCCACCCTTAGAACGGAAATTTTGAAATAAGTTATAGTTAGATATATTAAAAAAGTTAGAAGAGGAATTCTTTGATATCTGGGTCTCAGACAAGAGTAAAAGGTTAGGATGAG
>SEYY01000741.1:22401-57401 GCA_009176605.1 Armadillidium nasatum
AGTGGCAATAGTTATGAAAGATGTGTGGTGGAGTTGTGTGAAGGGGAGTGGTAGTATAGGAGCCAGAATAGCCTGGGTACGTTTAAGGGTACGGAGGGAATACTGGGTTTTTATTTGTGCTTATGCACCGGTGGTGGGAACAAATGAAAGGGAGAGAGAGGCATTCTGGGAGAGTCTGAGTGAGTGTGTGTGGAAATTTGATAATGGAGATCTATATGTTTGTTGGGAGACCTGAATGCGAGGGTGGGTAATAGAAGTGTGAAAAGAATAGTAGGACCTTTGGGGTAGAAGGTGTGAATGAAAATGGGACTGAATTAATTGGAATGTGTGCTGAAAGAAGATTGATAATTGGTAATACATGGTTTATGAAGAAAGATATTCACAAGTATACATGGGTGAGTGGGGTGAATGGGGAGAAGAGACTGTTGGATTTCGTATGTGTGAGATGGGAAGAGAGGAGTAGATTATTAGATGTAAATGTATTAAGAGGAGCAGCCATGGGTATATCTGACCATTACTTAGTAGTAGGCGAGGGTCAAGGTTAAAGGAGGTTGGGAGAAAGTAAAGGTGAGAAAGAGGGTGGTGGAGGTGGTGCGGGTAGAAAGGCTGAAAGAAGAGGAAAATAGAGGTGATTACATAAGAGGAATAAGAGAGAAATGGAGAGAGGTATTGAGGAGTGAGGTGGAGGATGTTGAAGAGGAATGGAATAAATTGAAGATAGCTTTAATGGAGGTTGCGAGAAGTGTGTGTGGGTGAAGAAAATAGGGAATGGAAGGCGGAAAGGGAGTGAATGGTGGAATGAAGATTTGGAGAATATGGTGAAAAGAAAGAAGGACGCCTTTAACAGGTATCTGGGTACAAAGGAGGCACTGGATTGGGAGGAGTATAGGGAGAGGTGTAGGGAGGTGAAAATAGAGGTCAAGAGGGCAAAAAGAAGAGTAGAAGAGGAGTGGGCCAGTAAGTTAGCAGACAATTTTAAAGAGAGAAATAAAATGTTTTGGAAAGAGGTAAATAGGGTGAGGAAAGGAGGAGAGAGAGGGGAGAGGGAGTGAAAGGGGAAGATGGAGAAATATTACAGGGAGAGAAGGATGTTGGAGAAAGATGGAAAGTGTATTTTAGTGAATTGTTGAATGAAGGGATAGAGATTAGTAATGGGGGAGAGGTAGAAAATGATGGAGAAGTACTTAGCGAGGATCAGGAGAGAAATATTAGTAAAGAGGAGGTGGAAGTAGCGATGAGAAAGGTAAAGAAAGAAAATCAGCAGGAATGGATGGTATATACGGAGAAATGATAAAAGAGGGACCTAGAGAGTTGATTGACTGGTTGGTGAGATTATTTAATGTGTGTTGGAGAGAAGGTACCATACAAGGGAAAAGGTGATAAGATGGTTTGCCAAAATTATAGGGGGATCAGTCTACTGAGCTTGATAGGAAAGATTTATGGGAAGCTGTTAGTGAGGAGAATGAAAGAATTGACAAGTGAGGGAATGGGTGAGGAACAAGAGGATTTTAGGGAGGGTAGGGGATGTGTGGACCAGGTATTCACCCTGAGATTGATTACAGAGAAATTGAAAAAAATAAAATGGGGTATGTGTTTTCTACATTTGGAAAAAGCATATGATAGAGTATGCAGGAGAAAGTTATTCAAAATATTAATGGAAAGGGGATTGAAAGGGAAATTACTGAAGGGGGAGAAAGCTTTTTATGCGAATTGTAGATCAAGAGTGAGGGTGAAGAGGGAACTTTCGAATTGGTTTAACATAGGAGTAGGATTGAGACAGGGGTGTGTAATGTCGCCATGGTTGTTTAATCTATTGATGTATGGTGTAGTTAGAGAAATGGAGAGAGAAGGGAAGGGTATTAGGTTGAGAAATATGGAGGATGAATGGGATGTGAATGTTTTACTTTTTGCAGATAAAGCTGTATTGGTGGCAGAATCTGGAGAAAAGTTGAGAATACTTGTGAGAGAGTTTGAGGGGAAATGTGCAAACATGAGATTGAAAGTCAATCCAGCAAGAGTAAAGTTATGAGGATTGGAGGTGGAGATGAAGAGATGTGGAAGGAGGAATGGGGGGGGTGTAGAAGTGGGAGGAAGGAAACTTGAGGAGGTGAATGAATTCAAATATCTAGGAATGTTGGTGGAAAGTAAGGGTGGGACGGAAAAAGAAATAAAGAATAAAGTGGTAGAAGGAATGAAAGAAAGTGTTGGGGGGGGGTCTAAGAGAAGTATGGAAGAAAGGAAAAATTTCAAAAGAAATAAAGATAAGAATGTTTGAATTTACGTGTTTACCTTCAGTAATATATGGGTGTGAAACATGGATGATAAATGCTCGAGCGAGGAAAAGTTTGAATGTCTTTGAGATGAAAGGTTTGAGAGCGATATGTAAATTGAGAAGAATTGATAGGATTAGAAATGAAAGAATAAGGGAGATGTGTAAATGGAAGAGGGGTTTAGTTGTTGGAGTGGAGGAGGGTGTGCTAAAATGGTTTGAACATATGTGTAGAATGAATGAGGACAGAATGGTAGGCAAGGTACTTAGATCCGAGGTGGATGGTGATAGGGGAGGGGAAGGCCAAAGTAGAGATGGATGGATGGAACGAGAGAGATTTTGGGTGGAAGGAATTTGAGTTTAGAAGACTTGCGGAGGACAGAGTGAGATGGAGGGCGGTGGTGAAAGGGGTTGAGAGGTAAGAATGGGTATGTTTGTGAGGGAATTGTGGCGGGCACCACTCCACGAAAGTGGGAAAGGTGATAGAGAAATATATATATATATATATATATATATATATATATATATATATATATATATATATATATATATATATATATATATATATATATATATATATATATATATATATATATAAGAAAGGGGGAGGACGTAGTGCTGTCCTAAGCGCTGCAACTACCACCCATTGGCCATTAACACGCGGAATGATAGGATGAGCTAGACAATTCCGTTTAACTCCGTTGCACTTGGGATCGTTCCTTTTCGCGTTTCAACTTCTCAGAGGGTCTCTAGTGTACCTTTGCCTCATACTGGAGTGTCTATGCTCCCACTACCTCTCCACCCCATTTCTTCACATTCCCACAAATTTACAAGCATTTACTCATTTATAAAACAAAACAAAATGGCGAAATTCAGAGCTGCCTTGGAGATGCTTCAAGGGGTGGCATCCAAATTATGACCCACATCCACCCCTCACCCCATTATCACTTGGGAGTTGGCGGTCTCCGATGATTGGGATGGTGCCGCCATGGCCCAGCACTCGGCTTGCCTCGATGCACGGTCTTCTTTTCTCATTAATATCTGTAAAATTTCCGGTCTTTTTTCTAATTTCTCCTTAGTCGAACACCATCTCTCTTCTTCTAAACCTCATATCTTGTTTCTTTACCGAAACTCAGGTGCTTGACTGTGCTGACAGCAAACCTTATCCTGTTACCTCCTACTGTCTCTATCCTCAATTTTCAGCCAAAGGCGGTTGTTGCGCATATGTGCGCAACGATGTTATTTGCTCTCGTGTCTCTAATTTGGAGTCTCCTGAATTCTCTACATTATGGCTTAAGCTCTCTTGCAATTCTACTACTAAATTTATTTGTTGTGTTTATATATCTCCTAATTCTACTGACTATCATAAATTCTTCGACTATTTAAACTCCAAAATAGAGCACATTCTTTCTTCTTCTTCTTTCTCAGAAATCATCGTTTTAGGCGATTTCAATTTTCACCACCGCCAATGGCTCTCATCTAGTTCTCAGGATCCAGCCGGTGAACTCGCCTACAACTTTTCTACCCAGAAGAACCTTGAGCAGTTGGTGCAACTTCCTACCCGTATCCCTGACCGCCATGGGGATGAACCTAACATACTTGATCTTTTCCTTACTTCTTATCCTTCTCCTTATACTGTTGAACTCTTTCCTACTATGGGTTCATCCGATCACCTTCTTATCTCCGTATTCTGTTCTGTCTCTTTAAGTCTTCCGCAAGATCGGCCCCCGCCTTCGACGCGGAGACGTTTGTGGAACTTCGGTGCTGCTAACTGGTTTGACTTGCGGTTGAACTGTTCTGATTTCCCAAGGAATGATTATTGCTTTTGTGGGACGGGTCCCTCGGAGTGTGCTGAGGGCATAACCGAGGTGATTCTCTCTGGCATGGAGGCGTACATACCATATTCTTTCTCTTCTACTAAACCTAACAAACCTTGGTTTAACTCTACTTGTTCTAGTGCTATCCGCCGTAGGGATGCTGCCTTCAGAGATTACCGTCGTCGTCAAACTCCAGAAACTCATTCAAGTTATATTTCATTACGGAATCGTGCAAAATCTGTTCTTCGATATACCAAAAACTTTTTTCCGCCGCAAATGCAATAATCTTTCTAGTTCCTCTTCCTCTCCCCATCTCTGGCATTTTGCACAAAATGTCAACTAAACTTTGCTTCTTCCTCTTTTCCTTCTCAAGTTTCTTCTGATGGCACAACAGACATTTTACCTTCTACTAAAGCTGAAATCTTGCTCTATTGGTGATCTTCTTTCCCTACTTTCTGACTCTTCGTCCTCCACTCTTCGGGGTTTCGGTGTATCTTTCGCTGTGGCGCTAGACATATCAAAAGCTTTCGATAGAGTCTGGTACAAAGCTTTGATTTCTAAACTTTCCTCTTTCGGAATCTATCCTTCTCTCTAATTTCCTTTCCGGTCGTTCTATAGCAGCTGTTGTAGAAGGCCACCGTTCTTCCTATAAATCTATAAATAGTGAGGTTCCTCAAGGATCTGTCTTATCTCCAACTTTTTCTAATTTTCATCAATGACCTTCTCTTTATTACTTCGTCTCCTATACACTCCTATGCCGATGACTCCACCCTTCATTACTCCTTTAAATTTGAAAGACGTCCCTCCCAACAGCAGTTGATAAATTCAAGAAGAATGGCCTTGGTACAACTGACCTCTGATCTTTCTCATATTTCAACGGGTAGAGAAAATATGGTCGTTTTCAATGCCTCAAAAACTCAATTCCATCATCTTTCTACTCGACACAATCTTCCACTCAACTATGATATCTTCTGCGAAAACACTCACCTTAAACCTGCATCTGCCTTCAATATTCTCGTCATTTCTTTTTCTCGTGATCTTTCTTGGAGATCACATTATTTCTCTCTCTAAACAACAGAGTTGGCAAAAACCCGGGTTTTTCCCCGAAAAAGCCAGCCCAGGTGGGTTTTTGCCAAAAAACCTGTTTTTTTAGACCAAAAACTCGGGGAATTAATGGGGTTTTCTGGTTTTTTTTTGTAAAAAATGTGTTGTACCATACAACACTTTCTATTTCATTTCCAATTACTGTAGACACATGCAACTTGTGTGTGTGTCTACAGTAATGTAAAAATGTTTATTTATCCCTTTTAAAAAAAAAAAAATCAAATGTTTTAAGAATATTCTTTATATTTTCAGGTGTTTCTAAATTTCTAATCAATAATTATTAAATTATAGCATCCAATTAACAGAACTTTAAGGTGGAAAAGCTTCTCTATCTTAAATCATGAAAAGGGGTGGGAGGTTGAAAGACCTGGCTTGGGGAGAGTTTGAGTGTAAATGTTCTAGAAAATAGAAAGACTGTGAAGAAGAGAAAGTGCAACCATTGCAGTAATCTGGTGAGCAACAAAATTGAAAGAGTAAGAGCCCATCTGAGAAAGTGTGATCAATATAAACTTATTGGCCAAGGTGAAGGTAGCAGTGATGATGGTGATGTTGAAATGGCAGCTGGATTTTCACCAGCTTCAGCTGTGCCTGTGGGCCAAAGTAGATCGACAACACCTTACCAATCTAGATCATGATCACCTGTACCTGTAGAGCCAATATCAGTCAGTCCAGCAACTAGTATTAGAACACCCACACAGACTTCAAGTCATCGTGGACCAAGTGCTGCATCAACGCTGGGAACTATTGTAACCAAGCAAGTGAAGATAGACAGTTTTGTGATCTCAACGCCACCAAAACTAAAAGCAGCTTTGGATTTGCAGTTGGCACGAGCCTTTTTTTTGTGTAATATTCCATTTAGTGCTGCAGAAGACCCCGAAATGAAGAAATTTATTTACAATGATGCAGGGTGGAACTTATCAACCTCCCTCGAGACGACAGCTTAGCGAAGGCTTTTTAGATGAAGTTGCTGGTGAATGCGAGCTTCGCATGGTGGAGCGTCTCAGAGGAAAACAAGTTACCATGATCCAAGATGGATGGTCCAATATGCACAACCATCCAATCATTAAAACATGTTTGCACCTGCCAACCAGTGGTGATGGGGGAAAGAAATCCATTTTTGCTGGGTCTATTGATACTGGAGATGAGAAGAAAACTGCCAACTACATTTCAGATTTGGCAATAAAGCAAATAGGCCAATTCGAGGACAAATACAAATACAAGATGAGTTGATTAACTTGATTTTAAATGTTTTTTATACATAACTAAAAAAAATTTTTCCTTTAAAAAATTGCTAAATGAATAAACAATGTAAATCGTAATAATAAAGATAATCTTTAGTATTGCCATTAGAAAAAGTAGATTAACTCAATCTTTCTGTTTTTAGGTTGTAGCTTACGTTTCGGACAACGAAAACAAAATGAAGCTGACAAGACAACTTCTCGAGACCCACTACAAAAGAGGTGGACGCAAGAGGGCACAATTTAGGCCTTCTTGTGTATGTCTGTGCAGCACACTATTTAAACCTTGTGGAAAAGGAGGTTACTCCAAGGACAGTCCTTAGCCATCTGGTAGAAGTTGTTAAGTGCTTCAGAAACCACCACCAACCAGAAGTAAGTGATTTTCAGTCTTTTCATATGATTTCAGAAAAAGTGGTGATGGGATTATATATACACTACAAATATGAAATTGAATGAATTGCGAATTCCTGCAAGAGTATTTTCACTTTTCACTCAGCAACAGAAAACAAAAGCCTTTGTAACAATATGAGATCATGTAGGCATATTTTATTTCATAGAATTAGGCTTCAATATCAGTAGTTACCTAAATGCATTTCTATTTCAATTTCAGGGTTGGCTGTGTGAAAAAGGAGGGAAAAAACCTCAATTGCCCAATGATACACGCTGGAATAGCCAGTGTGCATGTGTTGACACATTCATACAAAATTTCCCATTGTACATTGAAATCAGAAAAAAACTTTCTGCAGAAATAGCAAATAATATAGCTGCCATAATTGACAATGTAGCTATTCACCATGAAGCAATGAACCTGCAAAACCAACTTAACATTGTGGCCTCAGTTTTAGATAGGGTAAGATAACCTGGTAATTAAGTTAATATATAAAAGTCTATTTGAGACTTTTATATTAGCTCTCCTCTATTTGAGACACACAAGAGCATTGAATAATAATACATGATGCACCACACTCCGTTTGAACTATTTGTGAACCATAGCTAAAATGCCTAATAGATATTGCATTGTAAATATAAAATAAATTGTAAATATTTAATATTTCTTACTGCAGCTGCACTCTGATTCTTGCTCATTGGGAGATTCAGTCCAAATATGGTTTGAGGTTCTTGAAGACCCAGTACTACAACCATTCAAAGCTCTCATTCAAGCAAGATTTGATGACTGGATCAAACCATTTCAATTA
Source organism: Armadillidium nasatum (assembly GCA_009176605.1). Lineage (NCBI taxonomy): Eukaryota > Metazoa > Arthropoda > Malacostraca > Isopoda > Armadillidiidae > Armadillidium > Armadillidium nasatum. The sequence continues at coordinate 30,026 of SEYY01000741.1, forward strand.
GTAGCTTATGCTACACATCCCAAATATCAAGGTGGGGAAAGAATTATAAAGTCATCCACAATCCAGCCATCCCACATTTCAATTTTTACTTTTTATTTTTATTTTTATAGTCTACTGTGTGGTAAAGGGTAAAGCTATTAAATTAAAATCAAATAGCCCAATAAGTTTTGGGTTCACATGCAATTTTTTCTACATTAATTTTTCTTTAATATTATGCTGTTGTTTTCGAAATTTCAAATTGAAGACTCTGAAATTTTCACACATTACATGCTGACAGAGAACTTTCCAGTGGCATGAGTGCTGCAAAATGGTGGCAGGTGGTTCACAAAAGTGCCACAAAATATGGAAAATTTTCACCAGATTTTTACCAATTGGCTATCACTCTGCATTCTCTGCCTGCAAGCTCTGCGGGTGTGGAGAGATTGTTCTCAACTTATGGCCTTATACATAACAAATTGAGAAACAAATTAGGCAATGAAAAGGCCGAAAAATTAGATAAATGTTACAGAATGTTGAAATCCAAAGATGAACATGATTGGTGAATTGTGATTTTCATATTGTGTTGGATACTAAATTAGTCTTTATTCTTAAACTCAAGTAGCCTACTTAGTAATTAAAGTATTAAAGCATTAAACTTCATAAAAATAAGTTAGCAGGTTTTAGTTATCCTTCCCTTTGTGTGTGTCAAGACTTCAAGAGACAGAAATTCCCTTATTTTTATTATTATCTGCTAAATGAAGTAGCAAAAACCCGCTTCACAGCAAAGTGGGTTTTTGGTTCCCAAAAACCCACCCCAGTGGGTTTTACCCGGGTTACCCGGGCAGTGAGCTTCTCCAACCCTGCTAAACAAGCTTCTAAGAGGTTGGGTGTTCTGAGGCGCTTTCGTGGTTTTTTTTACGTCACCCCAGTTGCTCTCTCTGTATAGGGGTGTTGTTCGCCCCTGTATGGAGTACGCCTCGCACATCTGGGGTGGTTCCACACATACAGCTCTTCTCGAAAAGGTGGAGTCTAGGGCTTTTCGTCTATTTTCTAACTCTCTCCAATCTCTTTCTTCCCGTCGAATTGTTGCGTCACTTTCTCTATACGATGGCTATTACAACAGACATTGCTCTTCTGAACTCTCACGTCGCATACCTCCTCCATTGAGAAGGGCCCGTGCGACGCGACTTTCTACACAGTCTCATCCTTTCTCTGTCCAACTCTCCGACCCCAGACTTAACCGCTATGCTCACTCTTACCTGTACTCTACTGGTAAAGTCTGGAACACACTCCCTTTATGTTTTCCCAACTTCCTTTGACTTGCACACTTTTAAACGCTGTGTAACGGGTCACGTCGGCCATTAGCGACCAGATTCAGAATGTTCCCCAACTCTGGTGGAATTTGGTAGGTCTCCGGTCTTTGCCCACCAGAGGAGACAATATATATATATATATATATATATATATATATATATATATATATATATATATATATATATATATATATATATATATATATATATATATATATATATATATATATATTTTAAAGTATCAGTTATCTGAACTGACACCAACTTAAAATTATTTCATAGTTGCTAGTTAATTTAAAATAATACAGCACCAAGATCATAGATAGAAATAGATCAGACTTTACGAAAATGTTGTGGCAAAGGAACAAATAATAAAGAATAACTATAACTAAGTTTATTTACAAGAATGTAAAAGGGAAAGGGTAACTTACGAGCGAGGCCACTTTGGAGGAGTTTCGTGAGTTCCGATAGTTTTTTACAGAATAAGATTGTTTTACACGGACAATCATTAATATGTATTGTCTAAAAATATTTAAACCTTTTATAAGCATTTACTGAATTATATTCTCTAATGAGCAATAGAAGAATGAACCTTTAGCAAGCATTCATACATCTATCCTCTAATGAGCGATAGACGAAAAGGAGATCAGACTTCTATCCTTTTATAAGCGATAGAATGAAATTTAGCAAACGCTTAATAACCATTTAGCTAGGGATTTTCCGTCTGATGACCAGAAGGTTTCTCTTATCTAATGATCAGAGAAAGTGTCAAGTGATCTCCCCCGATGATAAAAATGAGGATCTATATATTCATTCTTTGAATTTCAATCTGATATAGTTAAAGATACATATTAATATAACCTAAACTTTTAATCTACATTATAAATAAAAATAAGTTTTACATAATGCAGTCGTTTTCTAAACAAATGGAATAACTATTATATAATAATACAAATATCATTAGAAAGGAGAATAGAAAAACCTATATTATAATAAATAACATAAAATAAATCATTATCTTCTTCTGGTTTAAATAGGATAGATAATCACAGGGAAAAGGTAAAAAAAAGAATATAAAACAATTTAAATTTAAATTTAACAATTTAAACTTATGTCCGCCATCTTGCTTTTAATTGTCGTACAGTAAGAATAAATATTAAAATATTAAATTAAATAATATATTAAATAATATAAAATAACAAAATAATAATATATCATTAAATAAACATAAATTAAAAGGTTTGGTTACATAAATTAAGCGTAATTTATAATAGAAACAAAAATAAGGAATTAGGTCAGATCACAATCTAAATAAAGAGTCTACGCAAACGTGCATATTTCATTTATTAAACACTTTCGTTACGTTCATTGAAGTGTCTACTTGCTGCGGATTTTTCTGGAACTAAAATGGTCAATGAAAATGAAACCTAGGACACCCTATATTAGATTCTTTCCGAGTTATGTGTCAAATACGGGCTTTATTTTTACATAAAATAAATTTTTTTTCACTAAATTCATTCGCTTATTCTAGATTTAATTATTTATATTAATTATATTAATATTTAATAATGATTCGAGTGTAAAAACAGTTCAAAATGCTTGCCGTGCCAAAGCTGTCCCATTCAATCTGGAAAATGTTAAAAATAATCATTAAATGACCATTTTTTTCTTTCTAAAATATCTTAATACATTTATTTGTGACTTGAACATCAATAATTGTATTGTGTTTACTAAGTTTAAAAAAATATCCTCAAATTAGAAGACAATTTTGATATTGCCTAGACCTAATTCTCTAACATATGGGTCCCCTAGACATACTAGACAGATGAAATAGTGATTTTTTATTTTAAGAAATTATGGTTCCATGTGTTCCTTGTCATTACCAGTTTAAAAATTGTACTATTTCAGCTGCCATCAATTTCAAAATCGCCTTTAAAATTTGATTGTAATATGTCAGTTTTTAAGAGTCTAATTACTTGTTAAAAATTACCCCATTTTACTATATATATATATATATATATATATATATATATATATATATATATATATATATATATATATATATATATATATATATATATATATATATATATATATATATATATATACTTAAGTTTTTGCATAGGCTTGAGCACAGACTAAGACAATGAATTGTTTTAGTGAGCACTTTTCAAAAAAAAAAAGATCTTGATATTTGGAGTCATTTCCACATAGCAAGTTGATTACTATTTTTTATTTTAAATATCAATTAGTGAATAAGGACAGTAAATGGTTACATGGGCATATCAATGACTTTCTAAATCCTAGCTCATTGCTCTAGACCTGTGACTGGTTATGAATTACTCTTTCTGTGCATATTGATAATTAATAATGTCAATATTGATATCAATTTTGATCTTCATACATACATATACCCCCAAAATTTATTAATACTTTTAAACTGGTATTCCAATGTTTACCTATTTTTATCAAAGTTTTTGATAATTGTTTAGTTCATGGTAGGAAATGATTTTTTTAAACCATAATGGCTATGAATTCAAATTAAACACATATCAATTAAAAAAAGTCCTAATAAAGCCTGTAGACCTCCAAAAAATAAATACGGTAATTATTTGATCCTATACAATCTCTCTGTGTTTTCACTATATTTATTTATTTATTTTTACACTGAGGTTGTCCATCCTATTTGTCCTCTGAAGTTTGTCCTTAAAAAAAAATCTTTAGATAAAGTCTTTTGCTAACTTGACAGACGTGTTTAGAATGCATCTCATATTTTGACTATTTCCAATATACTGAAAATACAGAGATTGTGCTGGATCAAATTATTACCGTAAAAAAATAAAACAAAATATTACCAACAATATTGATGAAGAATATTTTTGTATTTCCCTACCATTCACAGGTCGAGGTATGGGGAACAAAGCCCTCCATAAATATACATATGTATGCCATGAATTTGTCTAGTTGGTTTTTGTCTCTCATTAGGACCTGCTTAATTGATCTGCAATCAATTTATGTTCACAGATGTTATAGTTTAAAAAAATATTCATTATATACCATGAACTAAGCAATTACAAACTTTTATTTATTTAGAAAATTCCAGTAAATATTTCTTGAAATGAATGAAATTCCATAGTTTTATGTGCACTTGTGGGTTTCATATTACCTGTCAATTTGTTTATTATATTATATTAACCAACTTACACAATGGTTTTTTTTTTTCACACATCACCACCACTTATGGGCAAAGTCATATTCAAGGATGGAGTGACAATGACCTAAGCATGCAATTGCAAATAGCCATACCCATTGTATGTCAGTAATGTTTAGTTGTCTTCTACACAATTTTTTGCATAAAACAGTGTAAAAAGTACATTAAAAAGGAAATGTGAGACACATAATGACCAAAATATGTTCTTTCAGACACTAACTTGATTGTTTTTTTTTTTTTTTTTTTTTTAAATATAAATATTGAGTGATGTCAATATTTATATAGATTAATTAGTAAATTAAAATTATTTAAGTAAGTTTTAATTAAATCTGGTATGTTAATATTCTAAAAATTCCCTGCTTCATAGAGTTATGAATTTGAAAGATTTTACATAAATAATTGCAACTTGAAGGTTATATTTTTGTGTTATTTATGTAATTTTTTCATCAATGTTTTATATTGCTTCTCTGTGATATATGTAATGATAGGTAGGAGTGAAATTGAGACTAAACCCGTTAGGTTAGGTAATATTGAATTTAATATATATATATATATATATATATATATATATATATATATATATATATATATATATATATATATATATATATATATATATATATATATATATATATATATATTGATGTTTGTCAGAATGTTGCTTAGTTTTATTTAACAAGGTTGACAACTTAATGTTACTGGAAAATTTAGAAAACCTTTTGTTCCACTATCAAAATTTTTATTATAGATTAGGAATAGAAATAAATTCAGCACAGAACCCTGACATCACCACTTTCCACCATGTCCATTGATATATTGCCATGCATTAAAATTATATATATATATATATATATATATATATATATATATATATATATATATATATATATATATATATATATATATATATATATATATATATATATATATATATATATATATATATAATTTTCAATTTAAATGAATTTGAGACATTCGAAAGAAGGGTAAAGTTTTAGTAGTTTATATTTTTAATTTGGAAATATTTAATTGATATTTGATAGTATTATAAAAAATTTTTACAATACCTTTGAAGTTATCACTTATACAATGAGCATAAAATGTAGATCAGTAATTTATCTTTTAAAAGAAAATTTTTAAATAATTATTTTTAAAAAAAATTTAAAATTTTACTTAAAAAAAAAAAAAAAAAACATTTTTTTTTTTTTTTTTAAAAATGTAAAAGTTACAACGTGGTATCTGATTGTATGGTATTTCTCATTATCCAGAATATCCTGTATCTTTCTAGAAGGGAAAGTGAAACTTTAAAAAAAATATATTCAGATTGGTATACTTTACATATTTAGTATTCATCAATAATTACATACTTAAAACTTGCACAGAAATTTTTTTAGCTATGTCAGAGTACCATAAGTAACATTCCTTCCATTTTTTAGCTGTTAGAGAAAGAGCTTAAATATGATCCTGAATATAAACGACAATTATACACAACATTTATAAATTTTAATATTGTTTACAAGGGTAAAGAAATTAAAATTCAAGCCTTACAATATTTGTTTGACTGTTAATTGAATACTGCACAGAAATTTGAACAAATTACCTTCAAAAGTACATTAAAAAATATTTGAGAGTACAGAGCATGATACAATAATTAATTGTGGTATTGAAAGTAAGAAATATGAAGTGAGATTGAAGTAAACAGGTATACTTTCTTTAGAAAGGAATTTTCTTAGAAGAGATATGATTTATGTTGTAAAACTTTTGCATCTCTAAACTATATTTAGATTTGAAGTTCTGGCCCAGCTGCCATTTATAAATTTTTTTCTTTTTCTCCAGACTCTTTACAATGTTTAAGAATTACAAAAAGAAATGCTGTGACCCATTAAAGCGGCACAAAAAAACAATTTTAAGTTCATTAGTACCGATAACCTCATTTATTGAAGAAAAATTTAATTTGAGCAAGAATAATTTTGAAAGTTATGAAAGACTTAAAGATCAGAAAGACTGTTCCTGTGATAATTTATATTATAATCAAAGTAAGTATATATATATATATATATATATATATATATATATATATATATATATATATATATATATATATATATATATATATATATATATATATATATATATATATATATATATATATATAGGTTATTTTATTTTAAAATTTTATATAAAATATTTTTTTAAATTCTTTTATTATTATTATTATTATTATTATTATTATTATTATTATTATTATTATTATTTCTAATTTCAAATCTTTTTTTCTCAGAACTATTATTATTATTATTATTATTATTATTATTATTATTATTATTATTATTATTTCTAATTTCAAATCTTTTTTCTCAGAACTTTAATAACTGATTTTACTTTGTGCAATTTTTATAGATTCCATGCTGTTAAACAATAGTAGTGTAACTTAAATAAGTGTCTTAAATAGTGTTGTAAGTTTAAAAAGAAAATCTAAATATTAACATTTATACCTATTTAAATATAGAAAATATTTTTAAAATCATTTTTATAATACATTACTAATATACTTTATTCACTTTGAATGTAGAAGTATAATATGATGTCATCCTTTTTTGAATTTACAAATTGTCTTTAATTTAAGAATCTAATAGTATTAAACAAAAATATTTAGGTTTGATTTTAATGAATCTTTTTTTTCGATTCACAGAGAAACAGATCTCCATTTCATGAAGAACTTCGTAGAGATAGTGTTGGATGGAATTATCTAACTGTTTGGTATGTTGGGTACAAGAATTGAAAATTTACAGAAACATAGAATGACAGCGTGAAGGAACAGCACACTTTAAATTTAAAGATGGATGGATTCAAAATGGTGTCAAAATTCTTCATCAAGAATTAATTGCAAATTTTAAACTGAGGTCTGCCTATACTCTCCGATTATGTCAAGATACAATTGAGATCTGTTTTGGTAACTTTATAGGTTCCTGTGGATTTAATGATAATCAAACTCTAATTATTCTAAAAATAAAAGAATCATTTAGTAAGCTAAAAAAACTAAAAATTTGTAAATACTGTATACTTCAAATATAATTCTTTGTTTTATATATATATATATATATATATATATATATATATATATATATATATATATATATATATATATATATATATATATATATATATATATATATATATATATATATATATATATATATATATATATATATATAGTGAAGCATTCATTTTATTGTATATTTTTACTTTCATACATGTAATTTGGAATTACTTTTGAATAACAATTATTGTTTTAGTGAAACATACTTAATGTTCATTTTCACTTACTATATTTTGTTATTTTGAAGTTTTAGTGTCCTCATTATTTCAATTAATTTGTATTATAATTGTTATTCTTACATTATTATTATTATTATTATAAAATTGCTGTAGATTTTGGTTAAACTTTCAATAGCCTATATTAATATCAATGTCTCAATAAAGAAATTTAAACTTGTAAAATGTCTAATTAATTAATTATCTTACATTCTTGTTCAAAATAGTCCCTGTGTAGATAATAAAATATATGAGATTTGTTTCCTTTGTTAAATATAGGTTTACATTGTTGGAGAGAGCCATAATTTCAGAGATTTGTCAGGGCTGTCACTCCAGTGTCAGTTTGACCACTGGATGATTGGTGTTATTAAGGGAAGTTAAAAGTTATTTGTGTTTGTACGCATTTTATTAAGAAAGTGAAGGGATAACAGTGAGTAAAAAATATGGCAGTAATGTAGTTTTTTTTTCTATAGACAGGTATATTGAGCAGGGAAAGATGCAATGGGTGTTAGGAGTCGGTGTTCTGTAGAATTGGAGTAACAAGCACATGAAGATTGTCTCCCATCAGCTAGTATTGTATGGAGACTGCTGGCGGTTGCGTTTAACTCCAAGTGTTGGACTTATCTAGTTCATCATAATTAGATAAAGATATTTCTGGAAATCATGTTATGCAGCTTAGTTGAAGAGATAACATAGGTATTGTTTGAAGATTACCATGACATGTGCCTTAAAAAAAAAAGTTTTAATATTTAACTAATTTTTATGAAATTTGCAGGGTCTACGTAATTCAACAATCTAAGAAATAGTCGATTTTTGAAATTTTTTCTGTATCTTTATTGGTTTGTCTGTTTCCCAGAAAATCTACCCTTGAATAAAGTGAATAGAGAGAAAAATCCACTGGTTCAAATGATCTGAAAATTGAACTGTATATTCACAGTTCCAATAGCTAGAAAAGATAGCAACAGATTTTTGATATCTGCTTTAGGGAAAAAAAGTTATATGCCCTTGAATGTCCGACTTTTTTTGAAAATTTATCTTTCCGGACAAAAAAAAAAAAAAAAACAAACAAACTTGCAACTTTTAATTTTTGGCTGATGTTTAAAGGTACAAAGCTACAACTTTTTCTCAAATAATTTACACAGCACTATTTGTTTTTTGAAATTATAGCCTCTCAAATTTTGAGAGGCTATATCAAGAAAAGAGTTAGCACGCAGGAGCTAGATAAAGAAACGGGTAGCACGAGTTTAAATCTAGCACTGAAAGCTTTTAAGTCTTGAGTTTCTTTTATATATATATATATATATATATATATATATATATATATATATATATATATATATATATATATATATATATATATATATATATATATATATATATATATATATATATATATATATATATATATATATATATATATATATATATGTGACGAGTTATCCTTTTAAATTCGTTCTCTTCCCGTTTTCTTAGTTTTCGTAGTATTTTTTACAACCCTGCCAGACGTAAGAGAAATACTATGATGAAAGACTTTTTTCAGCGTTTGCGTTGACTCTATATTAGGCTGTGGTCAGATAATGGTAAATTCTTACTATACTTATGGCATCAAATACTATTAACATAGTTGTCTATTACCATTTTCATATTAATAAAAAAACAAGCCTATTAAAGACTAATAAAAAAAAGATAAACATATAAAATAATATAAATAAATAAATAAATCATTTTAATAAATATACATCCAATAAAGAAGGATAAAAACATCAAAAAAATAAATAAAAAAATAAAATATAATAATTGGTAACCTTTTGACTCAGTTATTTCACTCATGCGAACGAATGAACGACCTCTCTTTCTCTCTCTCCGGTTTTAAAGATTTTAAACTTAAAAAAAATGTTCTTTGTCTAACAACAGATAATAATATATATATATATATATATATATATATATATATATATATATATATATATATATATATATATATATATATATATATATATATATATATATATATATATATATATAAACCAGAAAACAATAAGTCCCTCATTAAGTTTAAGGTGGTTGAAATATGGTTAGTACAGATACCTTGCAGATGTTGCATACATCCTGACACTTGACCTGTCCATGCTCAAACAAATAGCAGCTGTCATTTGTACTCAAGAAGGTCATACACGATATTAAGTGGGTAGCCAGCACAGGTGACTAATGTTTTGTCCAGTGAGCTTTTATTTACTTATTTAATATATATATATATATATATATATATATATATATATATATATATATATATATATATATATATATATATATATATATATATATATATATATATATATATATATATATATATATATAATTACCTTTTCCAAGGCTGACTTATGGAAATCAAAGTTAACTGGTTTGGGTCCTGGGGAAGACAAAGTACTTGTTGGGGAATCTATGAATTTCGTCCACTAAAATATGAGAAAGAGTTAAAAGTAAAATTATTTTTGGAATACAGACACAAATATATACAGGTATATATTTATATTTCTAATGGCATCTGCATCTACATCCGCATCTGCACTTGCGAATATTATTCATCTGCACTTGCGAATATTATTCATCTGCATCCGCACTTTCGGAAATTCAACATCAGCATCCACTCTTTCGAAAATTCAACATCCGCATCCGCATTTGACGAAAATTTTATATCCGCATCCTCAAATGAGAAAATATGACATGCCATCCATCAGTAATTATATATATATATATATATATATATATATATATATATATATATATATATATATATATATATATATATATATATATATATATATATATATATATATATATATATATATATATATATATTACCTCTGGTGGGCAAAGGCCGGAGGCCTACCAAGTTAACGCAAGATTTTGGGAACAATCCAGAAAAGGGGTCAATTTAAAAGGCCGACATGTCCCGATACAAGGCGTTTAAAGGTGTGTAAGTCATAGGAAGTTTCAAAAATAGATGAAGGGAGTGTGTTCCAGATTTACCATTCGAGTATGTTGGATTGAGTATAGCGGTTAAATCTGGGGTGGGAGAGTTGGACACAGAAAGGATGAGAGTGTGTAGAAAGGGGAGTCGAAAGAGCCATTCTCAATGGAGGAGGTGTGCGACGGGAGAGTTCAGAAGAGCAATGTTCATTGTTAACAGCGATAGTATAGAGAGAGTAACGCAACAGTTCGGTGGTTAGAATTAGTGAGAGCAGAAGAGTTGATAAGATGAAAAGTCCTAGACTCCACCTTCTCAAGGAGAGTTGTATCAGTGGAACAACCCCAGATGTGTGACACATATTCGATACAGGGACGAACAACACCCCTATACTGAGGTGGAGGGAAGAAATTCTGAAGGCGCCTCAGAACACCTAACCTATTAGAAGCTTGTTCAGAGAGAGAAATAATGTAAAACCTTCAAAGATAGATCACGAGAAAAAGAAACACCGAGAATATTAAGTAGAGATGAAGATTTGAGTTGTGTGTTTTCGAAGAAGATATCATAGTTGCGTGGAAGATTAGGTCAAGTAGAAAGATAAAGATATTAAGTTTTTGAGGCATTGAAAACGGCAATGTTTCCTCTGCCCCATTTTGAAATACGAGAAAGATCAGAGGTCAGTTGCTCCAAGACTACCCTCCTTGCCTCTATTAACTTCTGTTGGGAGGGGCGTCTTTCAAATTGAAAGGAATAATGCAGGGTGGAGTCATCGGCATAGCAGTGGATAGGAAATGAAGTAACAGATAGGTCATTAATGAAAAACAGAAAAAGTGTTGGGGATTGGACAGATTCTTGAAGAACGCCACTATTAATATATTTAAACGATGAACGGTGGCCGTCTACAACAGCTGATATAGAACGACCAGAAAGAATATCAGAGAGAGAAGGAGATATCGAAAGAGGGAAGTTTAGAAATCAAAGCTTTGTGCCAGACTCTATCGAAAACTTTCGATATGTACAGCGCCACAGCAAAAGATTCACCGAAATGCTGAAGAGCGGAAGACCAAGAGTCAGAAAGAAAGGAAAGAAGATCACCAGTAAAGCGTTTCTTACGAAAGCCATACTGGCAATCAGAGATAAGATTAGAAGAATTGAGATGTTTCCAAATCTTCCTGTTAAGGATAGGTTCGAAACTTTAAAAAGAACGGAGGTTAAAGAAATAGGACGGTAGTTGGAGGGTTGAGAGGGGTTCTCCTTCTTCGGCACAGGCTGAATGAGTACACGTTCCCAACAAGAAGGGAAGGTTGAAGTAGAAAGACAAAGACGAAATAGTTTACCAAGTCAAGGTGCAACTCGGAAGCACAAGTCTTGAGAACCACAGGGGGAATACCATCAGGACGATACGCCTTCTTAGTGTTAAGCTCAGAGAGAGCAGAAATGACGTCTTTAGAAGAAATCACAATTTTAGGCATAAATGAGTTGGAGGGTGTTAAAGGAGTAGGAATAGCTCCGGAATCGTCTAAGGTTGAATTAGAAGCAAAAGTTAGAGCGAAGAGTTCAGCTTTAGAGGAAGGTAAAACGGCAGTTGTACCGTCGGAAAATATTAAAGGTAGAAAAGAGGGAGAAGCAAAGTTAGAGTTGACATTTTTTGCAAAATGTCAGGAAGAGTGTGAAGAAAAAAACCAGAAAGATTATTGCATTTTCTACGGAAAAATGAGTTTTTAGTGTAACGAAGAACAGATTTTGCAAGACTCCGGGATTAAATATAAGCTGAGTGAGTTTCTGGAGTTTAAAGACGACGGTAATCTCTGAAGGCAGCATCCTTGCTTCGGATAGCACGAAAACAAGTAGAGTTAAACTAAGGTTTGTTAGGTTTGTAGAAGGGAGAGAATATGGAATGTACGCCTCCATGCCAGAGAGAATCACCTCGGTTATGCGCTCTGCACATTCCGAGGGATCCCTCCCACGGAAACAGTAATCATTCTATGGGAAATCAAAAAAGTACAACCGCAAGTCAGACCAGTTAGTGGCACCGAAATGCCAGAAAATTACGTCTCCTCGCCGAAGGCGGGGACCGTTCTTGCGGCGGAAGACTTGAAGAGACAGAACAAGATACACCATAATTCTCCCATATCAGTGTAAAATGGTAACAATTGCCATTCGTACCTGTATTAAAAAGAGCTGTAAAAATAGATTGGTAGAGTTTTCAGGAGTGAGTCATTCTTCTTTGAACTTCCTTCCAGGTATATTAGACATTAGTGTGAAGGAAGTATTAATAGCTGTTCTTAATCCCTCAGAGAAAGAACAGCATATTAGGAAAAACTTCATTGTAGGTAGTATTAGCGACCTAGGTGGTAGGGATGGGGAGATTTGCACACAACAGGGAACACCCGATTTTGCCTTAAAAGACCCAGAAGTATACTGGGATGTAGAAAAGATCAAGTTAGAATTCGAAATTGGTACTTTGCCATTGTCCACTTATCAACAAGAAAAGTTAATTTAAATCTTGTTTAAATACCCACATGTACTTAGAACTGGTGACAATGATGTGGGATTGGCACAGAACATCACTCACACCATACAGTTGGAGATGGATAAACCCGTCAGAATTTCCGTTAGACGCTTCCACGGGCCGTTGGCGCAAGAGATTGAAAAAGAATATGCCGACCTTATGGAAAGTGGAATCATACAGTATAGTAAGTTGTAGTACTGAGCTCCTGTAGTTTCGGTTCGAAAATCTGATGGTTCATTGGCAATGTATCAACTATATGAAGCTTAACAATGTCACAAAAGGAGACTCCTTCCCATTGCCTAACTTAATTGACATGATTTTTAATATGCATGGGAATTCTCTGTTCACTACAATCGATCTTATAAATGGTTATTATCAAATAGCTATGGACGCTGATAGCATTGAAAAAACTGCATTTTCAACCCCATTCGGACAGTACGAATATACAAAAATGACCTTTGGCGTAAAAAATGAACTTGCCACATTCCAACGTGGTATGATGATTGCTCTAGCTGGCCTCCCATGGAACAAGGTCATGGTTTATCTTGAAGATATAATCATCCTCGGTAAGAACTTTGAAGATCATCTGGATACCTTGGGAAAGGTCTTAATAGCCTTGGGGTCCAATGGGTACAAGTTAAAACCTAAAAAGACTCGAATATGTCGAACAGAAGTGGAGTTTTTAGGACACAGAATATCCGAAAAAGGAATACAACCATTAGAAAAAAATTTAAGAGGTGCGCTGGAATTTCCTGTTCTAACAACAGTTAAACAGCTCTAAGGCAATTCCTGGGTATGGTGAATTTCTCTCGTCGCCATATTCCGAATTGTTCCCAGATAACGCAACCATTATCCTCACAGATGGGGGGGTAAAACTGTTACTTGGACCGATGGCTGTCAAAATGCTTTTACCCAATTAAAGGAAGCATTGGTAAATTCTTCTTTATTGGGATTTTCTAATTATTCTTCAGAAGCTTCACTTTTGGAATTATATGTTGATGCTTCTAATCTAGGCGCTGGAGTGTGCCTATCCCAGAAACAAAATGAGATACAGCGTTCAATTGCTTATATTTCTACAACGTTTAGTGGACCGCTGAAAAACTATAGCACGATAGATAAGGAACTTACTGCCTTGAGATGGGCAGTCAAGTCCTTAAAAGCTTTTCTAAAGGGTGTTAAATTTTTTATATATACTGACCATCAACACCTAATCTAACTGCAAAACATGAGCATGGTGGATAGACGAGTAGCTCGTACATAGGAGGAACTAAATGATTACGATTTTGAGATTAAGCACATAGTAGGAAAGGTGAATATAATTGCTGATGCTTTTTCTAGATCTCCGGTACCTGATCAGTCATATGGAGATATCTCTGAATTGAATCCAAGATCCATTGAATTCATCATCATAGGGTTCGAACTCATTGAGGTCCCAGGGGGCGGTGATGCGGTTTTCAGATGTTTTTCCTTGTTCCTGTACGGTTCAATGGAGAACCATTTGGAGATACGTATGGCCGTGGTTGAAGAACTTTTAAAGAATTTAGAGCGTTATAAACTTCAGGAAAAAGGAATTAGAAAGAAAATAAGGGTCATAAAATGTACTGGACAAGTTCCAGTACCTGAGGTCATTGATTCATTCTGTAATATATATAAAACTAGGATTGAAATATATTATGACAACGAAAGACCCATGAATTATGGTTCCAAATTTACAAATAACATTTGTAGATTAAAGTGTCTAGGGGGCATACATTATAATTATTTAAAACCTGTTGCCATTGTCAAAACTAAAACTAATGAGATTATTATAAGCATAAATGAGGTCATACCCCTTTATGATGATCTTAATATAGCTCAATAATATTCGAGAAGTTGATATTATTTTTGATCAAAATAACGATTATGTTCTTCGAAACTTAAGCAAACATGTGTCCTTGAATACATCTAGTTCTATATGGCCACCATTGCTAAAAATATTTAAATCCCACCATAGAGACCTGTTATACAAAATGATATGTTGTATCGGTATCAGCATCAACAACATAAACAACACAACACAAATAGTTTTGTCATTTAATTTTCTAGTTTTAATTGTACTTAAATTACACTGGAATTTGGCTCATATTGGCCGAAACAAAATGGTAGATTTAATTTATCGTCATTTCTGGCATCCTAGGGCAAATCAGGTTGTTTTAGATATAGTAAGATGTTGCCCTACATGTCAGAAGTTGAAAACACATTCAAGTAAAATCATACCACCTACACTAAAAATATAAACAAACACTTCCTTCGACCTTGTAGCCATGGACATATTGAAATTCCCTGTTACCAATAGTGGAAATAAGTATGTAACTGTGTTAATAGATCGTTGTTCCAAATGGGTTAGTGTAATACCCATAGCAGACAAGCAATGTGTAACTGTGGCAGAAGCTCTTGAAAATAGAATCCTGCCTTTTTTGCCTAAATTACCAAACCGTTTATTGACAGATAATGGAATGGAGTTTGTAGCTGAAACCATTCAAATTGTTTTAGAAAGATTTAAATACATCATATTCGAACATCCCCAAAGCATCCTGCCAGCAACGGTATATGTGAACGGTTTAATGAGAGTCTTATCCAATCATTAAGATGCCTGGTTTTAGAAAATGAGTCAAATTGGGATGAGAAGTTGTCATCTGCAGTAATCATCTATAACCATACCTGGCATAATTCTATAAAGATGTCACCCTCAGACTTTATATTGAAGGAGTTACATGTAGAACCCGCTCATACTTTTCCACAATATTGGGATGATGGTACTCCAAATTTTAAACCTTATAGAATTGGGCAAAGAGTAGCAAGAAAAATCATATTTAAAGGACACCAAGTGACCAACAAATTTAGTCTGATGGGAAGGACCATTGGTTATTACAGCGGTGAATGACAATTAAGTCACTTACAGAATCAAACGAGTGGCCAGCCCAAATTCACGAGAGGAAAAGGTTCATTATTCTCATCTACGGAAATGGATTGAAATTCCCTCATATCTGCTGAAAAATCCCTTCTTCGAGGAGAAAGTATTTCAAGCAAATGAAGGGGAAGAGGAGGATACACTTACTGATGTAGAGTTAGAATATAGATCTGAAGATGAAAGAGAAGAGGTTGATAAAAATGAACCTTCATCAGATGATGGTATAAATAGTGAGGGAGAGGAAGATGATTTTGAAGGTTTTGGTGAATCGGACAGCTCTGAGATAAAAACCGCTGCCCTTGCACAGATGGTAAAAACTCTTAGAAACTTGCAGTCAGTATCTGATGTTACATGTACAGATGGAACAAAAGAACTGGTAATTAGTGAGACGAGTTCTCAAGATAACTTTCATGCAGAAATCAATCTCTTCAACATATCACCTATTCTTTCTGTACCCTGTTGCACTCCTAATGAAACTTTTTCTCCTTTGAATATCCTTTCTTTTTCCATTGCTAATGATCTTCGCACGAGTGTATATTCTATGGATTTCAAACGCTCTCATTGGACTACTTGGCTAAAAATAATTGAATTAGAAGAACAGTCTATCAAAGCAGGAACAGATTCTGCATTTGAATCACCTAATTTCTTAGGGTTTGAATCTCAAACAATTCGATGGGATGCCATAGAAATAAAGAATGACCAATTTCTCAACCGGGTGTTTTCACCACTTGCTCAAATAATGGATATCCCAGAGTTGGAATGGGATGATTCCTCTCTTATGATAGATGAGCTTGGTGGTGACCAACAAAAAGACATCCTGGAATCGGGAAATTCGAAAAACCCAAAGAAACGAGCAGGTTTAGAAATTGACACAATCTTGGAAACAATTGAAGAAGGATCTTTAGATGATGAATTGGAAGAAGATGAAGTAACTCAGTCTCCGAGTACTTTATTGCAATTCTTAGAGCAGGACTATCATCTTACAAATATTTCCTCTATCCATAAATTGGATGATTTATCATCTTATTCTTTAGATATGGAAGTCATTCTTAAGAAAAAATTAACTCGAACCACTAGTGAAACAGGGGAACTGGTGATTGAAGAATCACCCTTGCTAATAATTGAAACTCCAGTTATTAGACCAGTTATACGACCGTATAATGAGTACTCCACTAGAGTGGAAAAAGAAGAAATAAAATTGGAATCTGTATAATTCTTTTTTGATACTTTCTGTCCTATCAGAGACAAGTGCCCCATGGAGTTGGAATCAGAGCAAATATAGATGCAAAAGACATTTATATTTTATAATTGATGCAAGAGTAATATAGAGAATTGATTGCAGATTTAAATGTTGATGTCATAGGGAGTAAATTATATCATATCATATTATTATTTTGA
The DNA here is from genome assembly GCA_009176605.1 of Armadillidium nasatum. Lineage (NCBI taxonomy): Eukaryota > Metazoa > Arthropoda > Malacostraca > Isopoda > Armadillidiidae > Armadillidium > Armadillidium nasatum. The sequence goes on from SEYY01000741.1 coordinate 47,672, forward strand.
ATTATTGAGTATTATCATTTATAATATATATTATTTATATATGTATTCTTTATTATTTATATATATATATATATATATATATATATATATATATATATATATATATATATATATATATATATATATATATATATATATATATATATATATATATCGTCGTCGCTGTGAAATCAAACCGGCATATCTGCAAAATTCATATTTTTCCTCTGAGCGCTTTAAAGTTTACGCAAATGGGCTTTTTACATGTAAATGTATACCGGCCCAACGCCATCTGACGGATTTTTATTCAACTATACGTTATGCCGGTTGGACATAAAAATAGACGGGAAAAAAAGGAATCTTTTGACACCAAAAAACTTTCAAACTCAATTTTTGCAGATATGCCGGTTTGATTCACAGCAACGATATATATATATATATATATATATATATATATATATATATATATATATATATATATATATATATATATATATATATATATATATATATATATAGTATTTATTAATTATATATGTATGTGTATTTTATTCTGCATTTATAATATTCATAAATTCATGTTAGTACCCAGATATCCAGTCCTGGTAAATTGTGTGCCCAGGCCACGGATCCTTTGTTTACGAGAGGACTGGGATCTTGGGGGAACTCTTTTTTTATTAATGTTCTAAGTTTTTACTTTTCCTTTTTCGAGAAAACATGGCCTGTAACCTGTCTACTATTAATTTATTAGTAGTGGGTAACTCAGAGGTTTGTATGTTCTGTGAAGGACGACACCAAATAAAAGAAGATTATGGAGTAAGAGTGGATACAGAATTACAGAATACCGGTCAGGAGACACTTTAGATGAATGTTTAGGGAAGGTAAAAAGGAGGATGAGGAGCAACACACACATTATAATTATATGGGCTCTTACCCCATATGCGTGGAGAAGGACCTCTATAAGAACAAAGGGAAAACGAGACACTACAATTTTTGGTCCTCGCAAATATTTCACCTTGGAGGATATTATCCCTAGACTCATGAATAATATCATGAAGTATGTATTGCAAATGAATTCCAGCTGTGAGGTGTATTTGTCCTTACCAACAATTAAGGACATGTACGAATTTAACCAAACCAGCTTGGTGAAAGATTGTGGTGAGAATCATCGGGATTTCCTGTATACTCATCCAGAATACAATCCCGAATGTGTGAGACGACATTCCATCAACATTTACTACTCATTTTGGAGTTTGTACAAACCACAGTATCACTGCATGAATAAACAATTATTATATGCAAATGGAGCTTCAAACTGTTTTATTAAACATAGACCCTTCGCAAAAACCCTTAAAAAGGATGGAGTGGCTCACATAGAGTATTTGAGCAGAAAATCCTTACATCTGAATTCTGAATTGATACCTGATGGCCTTCATGGAAGCCAAGAATATCTCAAATATTACCTCCTCAATAATAAAAAGATTTTTGAACAATTTTGAGATCCTCTCCCCAAAAAAGATAAACCTTTTCAAAGACAACTCCCTAAAAAGAAAGGACTATTAGGAGATTATCCTCCTCCTCAGCATATTTCACAATGTCCACCACCCCAAGCTCTCTGTTTATTCTGATCCCTCTGGAAAAAGACCACTACTTTCATCTGATAGAATTACAGAGTGTTTTTATCGTTTTGTTGATTTAGATCAACCATCCACCTTGCACCAAGGACGCACAGAAAATCCTCAAACATTGTACAATAATGATGGCAATGAATATGAATCGTTACAACACACAACTATCCTTATACTATTACTAACCCTTTTCTTCTACCTTCGTACCCGTATGTCAAAAATAAAGAAGCATCTCCCCGTAGGGAAGAGAAAAAAGAATCTTTTGCCACTAATGCACATGTAGCAGTTTGTGCCTATTTAGATGATTGTAGTTTAGAAAATCATGGTGAAAAGAAAAGAAAACTGGAAGCATTAGATGATATCATAAAAGCAGCTGAATATGAGAAGGTACTTGTAAAAAGACAAAAATAAAATAAATAAGCAAGAATAAGACTTGGTGGGGAGGGATGAAAGGGGAAGTTATAGACAAGAATGAGTGGGAAAGCGATCGAGCTTTCACCTCCCCATCTTTATCTGACATAGATAAAATTATATTTTTGTTTGTATAGTCAAAGTATTTATGATTTGGAATATTACTACATATTAGTATTTTTCAGAAGCTGAGATAATAATAATAATAGTAAATTATAATTATAAAGATAATTCCATAAATTTTTTTCCTAATTGTGAGGAATTGTTCTTTGCGGAACGCAACTCAAGAATACCTCTAGTGAAGATCTGATAAGAAGTTATATCTGTAAAAGAAGGTATAGTAAAATAAAGCAACAATGTATGGAAAACTATATAACAATAAATGAAACTTGTAGATATAAAATAAACTTAAAAAGAATGTTCTAGTGAAGTGATCTAATAAAAGTATTAACTATTACAGAAATTTTAGTAGATGTAGATGATCAGAGACTTCTTTGATTCAAATAAACTACTGGAAAGTAAAAACTAGAAAAAAGAATTAAAATTAAAGTTAAAGTAAAAATTAGGTGATAGGAAGTGTATATATATATATATATATATATATATATATATATATATATATATATATATATATATATATATATATATATATATATATATATATATATATATATATATATATATATATATATATAATATATGTAAATAAAATTTGATATTCTTAATAGAGCATACAAAGTGCAGAGGATAAAACTGTGTGAAAAACAATTTACAACCCTTTGCAATAAGAAGCCATAGACGTTATTATTGTTTCACAAAGTACTAAAAAAATTCTTAAGTAAAAATAAAGGTGAAAATATAATAATGAAAACTAAAGTGTTAATGTAAAACAATGTACTAATTGTTAAATTCTTTTATAAAATAGTTTTTTTTTTTTTTTTTTTGGACTCGATTCTATATTGCTTGATTTCAAAAGGCATCACTTCTGGAACTGATGTTGATGCTCACACTATCCTCCACTGTGTGCTTACATATTGGTTTAAACTCATAAATATTATACAGAATTGATTAAAAAGTGAAAGTGAGAGTGAAAGTGAAGTTCCAGGCCGGATAACCGGCCTCCAAGATTTTAAGAACCAAACTAAGCAATAATTATTCCCTTGTAGGTTCTCTTCATAGAACTTTACATTTACTAACAATTTCCACTTCCTGTAGTCTTAGTCCTCTTTGTATCTGGGTCCGGGGCTTGGGTTGTGGTTGTCCCTTAAAATTAGGATTACGGATAGAGGGTGATTTATAAAAGTAATATTATAAAAGTTCAAATTAATAATTTAAATTATCATATAAAGTAATCATAATAAATAATTTATATAATTGCTTGCTTAACTCACCTGTGTCTGAAGATCTAAGTGTGAGTATCTCCCAGAAACTATTTCTTATTAAGTCGTGGTTCAATGATGAGAAATTAGGTGTTCACCTCCTCTCTTGTGAGTCAATCAAGTCTCTTCTGATCCTGATTGTTCATCAGTTACACCTTAACTGCTGAGAGTACTTTGTGTATTTTTGAAGGGCAAAGGATTTTGTCATCCGATATACCTTCAAAATGTAAGTGCTCATTTATCGTTTGCTTTATATGCTGTAGTTAGAATACAAGAGGGTAAGAGAACACCTTGAGTTGAACGTCAGTCATACGCAGACAAATACACAATTTACATCTCCTGTCCTTGGTGGTCATCCAAAGGCTCTTTCTCCCCCAACAACGTGAGTTAAAACTCTACACGTTGTACCATGGTATACGGCTAAATAAAACTGAAATATTCCCTAAAGTTATGCAAAAAAAATGTAATCGTTTGAGGATACAAAAGAGTGTTCTAAGTTCTTAACACTAGTATTGTTTCATCTGCCTTAAATATCTCTTATGGTCAATAAGTTTATAGTATCATCTTCAGCAGATGCAATCAGAATATAATTGAACTGTTTTCACGACTAAAGATGAAATAAAAAATTTACATTTTTTTTTTTTTTAAATTTTTCACGATTTCACGCAAAATTTGTAAAAAATTTAAAAATCTTACAGACACAACATTAATAAATTTGAATTTAGCAATATGTGAAAATAAAATTTCAGTTCCACAGCTGCTGCCATTTTCAAATGGTTCAATATTTAAAATTGAAATTTTAGGAAGTTGATTTTCTTTCCAATGGAGGTCGGCGCTACTCAGAAACACGAGGCTCATGAAACGTGCAATATTTGGACTTTAAATTTTGCATACCTTAGTTTGAAAGATATCTGCATATGCAAAAAGTTCCAACAAAATTGGAGATGGTCGTGACACCCTCATTGGTCCACTTGACATGAAATGACTATATATATATGGGTCATTCCAAGTCACTTCAACCAAAATTTGGCAATTTTTTCCGTGACCCCTTTCGATTTTTATGAAAAATGGTACACTAACAGATCTTGTTGAGAAAATATGAATGGCGTTTATTGCAGGTCTCTAGCTCATACGGTTCAGAAGATATGACCTTTGAAACTTTGGTCAAAAATGTCAATTTTCAGAGAGTAGTCCGAGGTCAAAATACAATATCTCGGCTTCTATGGCACTTAGAAGCATCGTGTAAAGACCATTTAAAAGATCTTGAATAGCGGTACAACATTTATTTAGATGATTTTGACCTCGGAGGTCAAATAAAAAATTTGACCTATTGGTGACCTTGACCTTGACCTTGAAAAAAAACCTCATCTTCGATTTTTTTCAAACTTTGCTGAATTATTGTTATATAAAGGGTGGTTAAATTTTAAGGGCCGATGTTGATTTTGAATAAAACACAAATTACTTAGGAATTTATTGTCATTTCTTTTTATTATGATAATATGGTATGGTTCAATTATGTATGGAACAAAATATCGGCCAAATGGCCGCCGCGACCTCGGCGGCACACCTCCATCCGATGGTCCAAATTTTCGATGACGCTGAGGCATAATTGGGGTTCTATGCCGTTAATGTGCCGAATTATCTCATCCTTTAGCTCTTGAATTGTTGCTGGCTTATCGACGTACACCTTTTCTTTCAAATAACCCCAAAGAAAGAAGTCCAACGGTGTCAAATCACATGATCTTGGCGGCCAATTGACATCGCCACCACGTGAGATAACACGGCCATTGAATTTGTCGCGCAAAATAGCCATTGTTTCGTTAGCTGTGTGGCAAGTGGCACCGTCCTGTTGAAACCACATATCGTCCACATCCATACCTTCCAATTCGTGCCATAAAAAGTTCGTTATCATCTCACGATAGCGAACACCATTCACAGTAACTGCCTGACCGGCCTCATTTTGGAAAAAATACGGCCCGATGATGCCGCCAGCCCATAAACCACACCAAACAGTCACTCTTTGTGGGTGCATTGGTTTTTCGACAATCACTCTTGGATTAGCATTCGCCCAAATGCGGCAATTCTGCTTATTGACGAATCCACTGAGGTGAAAATGTGCCTCATCACTGAAGATGATTTTCCTCGAAAATTGATCATCCACTGTTGCCATTTCTTGCCACCATTCTGACCATTGACGACGTTTTGTATGGTCAAGAGGCTTTAGTTCTTGAGTCAATTGCACCTTGTAAGCGTTTAAATGCAAGTCTTTATGCATAATGTTCATCAACGACGAGCGTGAGAGGTGCAATTGTTGGGCACGACGACGAGTTGAAGTGGATGGCTCCTCAGCCACACTATCGCGAACAGCAGCAATATTTTCTGCAGTACGAGCTGTACGAGCATGCACTGGTCTTTTCAAATCTCCTACAGACCCGGTTTGCTCAAATTTTTTCACGATTTTTCCGATTGTACGCACATTTGGACGATTAAATTGACCAAAAAAATCACGAAGTGCACGATATGCATTTTGATTTGAACGCCCATTTTCATAATAAGCCTGAATAACTTTAACACGTTGCTCCATTGTGTATCTTTCCATGGTTCAAATTGAGTAAGTCTGAAATTGAAAAAAGTCAAATGAAATGCAGTAAAAAACTTGACGTTTAGGTGTGGTTCACATTCAACATCGGCCCATACAATTTAACCACCCTTTATGTATATTTTAATTTTTTTAATGAATTATTTTTGGTTTTGGCTTGGTTTAGAAAATATAAGCAATTTAATAAGTACAAATATCACATTTTTCACTTTTTTGCGATTTTTATCTCATTCAATGTATAGTTCCAACATTTCCATTTCTCTTTCTCTCTCATATATATATATATATATATATATATATATATATATATATATATATATATATATATATATATATATATATATATATATATATATATATATATATATATATATATTGATCTTACACTTACAATGTTCACATAAAATTATCTATAGTTCACAGTACACAGGATAGCCTCTTTATATACACAAAATAAGAGAAAAAAAGAGTAATGGTTTAAAACAACCAAAGATTTGAAAGTGGAAAACGTTTTACTGTGAAATTTATCACACTACTGAAATATTTTCTTTTCCCAAAGTGAATATTAAATATTAAAATTTTATAAAAAAAAAAAATATATGATAATCTCAAAAACCATTAAGGTCTCTTATCTATATTTTCTACCTGATAGGTATAGAGATTATAACTCCAGATTAGCACTAGGCAATAAGGCCCTAGACCGGCACCTGTGAGAATTATAAATAATTACCCCAGTGCCTCACCTCAGTTTAAATGATCTAAAAATATATGAATTAATAATAATAATAATAAAAACACAAAGAATATAACCTACTCTTGAAAGGGTAATATGCCTTCTTGAGAATAACAACCTGTTTGAATAAGAATAACCTATTTTTAATTATTGCCCGAAATGGGAACAATAGCTCATAAGACTTTTCATTAGCACAAGTGCACTCAATAAATAATAATAATAATAAAAATAAATTTAACATAGAAGAATAACATTAACGTATCTAAACAAATAAACAGGTTAATATCAATCTCCCTTCACGCTCTCCAGTCTAGGACATGGCACATGCACATTAATATTGTGGATCCCAAGCACAGTCAAAATCAAACAGCATAACAGCAAAGCAACAAGCAGGTAAGACTATATTCCTCAGAGAATACTCCATGCAATCTGAAACGAGAAAAATATACTCGGCAGCAGCCAGCCCCTTACAATATATATATATATATATATGAGAGAGAAAGAGAAATGGAAATTTTGGAACTATACATTGAATGAGATAAAAATCGCAAAAAAGTGAAAAATGTGATATTTGTACTTATTAAATTGCTTATATTTTCTAAACCAAGCCAAAACCAAAAATAATTCATTAAAAAAATTAAAATATACATATATAACAATAATTCAGCAAAGTTTGAAAAAAATCGAAGATGAGGTTTTTTTTCAAGGTCAAGGTCACCAATAGGTCAAATTTTTTATTTGACCTCCGAGGTCAAAATCATCTAAATAAATGTTGTACCGCTATTCAAGATCTTTTAAATGGTCTTTACACGATGCTTCTAAGTGCCATAGAAGCCGAGATATTGTATTTTGACCTCGGACTACTCTCTGAAAATTGACATTTTTGACCAAAGTTTCAAAGGTCATATCTTCTGAACCGTATGAGCTAGAGACCTGCAATAAACGCCATTCATATTTTCTCAACAATATCTGTTAGTGTGCCACTTTTTATACAAATCGAAAGGGGTCAGGGTTTTTGTCGGTTGAAGTGACTTGGAATGACCCATTTATATATATATATATATATATATATATATATATATATATATATATATATATATATATATATATATATATATATATATATATATATATATATATATATATATATTAGAGGTGGACCGGATATCCGCATCCGCATCCGCATCCGCAACTGCGGATATCCGCATCATTTTTCCAATATCCGCATCCGCGGATATCCGCGCATCCGCATCCGCGGATAGTAAAAAAATATAAAAAAAAGCACTTTCTCTGGCAAGAGTGAAAAATGTAGATTGCTTTGCACACCAAACTCAGATAGTAGTTAAAAATTCCATTATGAGTCCAAAAATGTGCATCCGATTTAATAACCAAATGTAGGCTAATTGCTATGCATTTCAATCACTCCGTTGTAGCCCAAAATGAGCTGAAGAAAATACAAACAAGATTAAATGTTCGTCCACTTTCTGTCATGCAAGATATTCAAACACGCTGGAATAGTAGTTTGCATATACTTGAGAGGATGAGCGAAATTAATGAGGCCATTTGCTTTTATGCTTCAAGCAGCACAAAAATAAAGCCTCTAACAGCTGACGAAAATGACATTTTAAATAATTGTATTAATATCCTTAAGCCTTTTGAAGAATTAACAAAGACTATAAGTTCAGCTGAATCATGTTTGTCAGATGTGATACCACTTGTTTCAACATTGAAAGTTGTGTTAACAAATGTTATTAAGTCTAAGGGAGTTTCAAGGATGACTGAAACATTAATGAAGGAGATGAACGACAGATTTGAAAACCTGGAAAATGATGATGCTTATACAATTGCAACCTTTTTAGATCCTAGGTACAAAACAAAATTTTTTAAACCACTTGTTTCTCAGAATGTTAAAATCAAATTAGGATGCTTATGCGATGAGATGATAGAAACAGCTAAAATAACGCCTTTTCAAGAAAAAGCAAAATCTCTCAGATACAAATGAAGCAAAATCTGTTAGCTTAAGCATTGCTAAATCAATGAAAGATCTTCTAGCTTCCAGCAGAGATGAAGAATCACAGTCAGAAGTGTCAAAGGATACAATATCGATTATTGAAAATTATCTGAAACTCCCACGTTTGGAGGCAGATAAAGACCAACTGGTTTGGTGGAGAGATAATTGCAAAAGTTTCCTTTTCTTGCTGAGCTGGCAAGGACTTATTTAGCATGTCCTTCAACTAGTGTTGCTAGTGAGCGTCTTTTCAGTGGAGCAGGCCTCATTTACGACGAAAAGCGAACCAAACTTTCACCTGAAAGAGCCCAAAAGCTTTTATTTCTAAAAAATAACTTACCAATTATTAACTTCAAATGGAATATGTGAAACTGTGAAGTGTGAAGGTAATATTGAATTACTGGCTGTATATATATATATATATATATATATATATATATATATATATATATATATATATATATATATATATATATATATATATATATATATATATATATATACCTTTTTCCAAATGGGTGGAGGTTGGGGAAAGAGGTTGGTGGGGTGTTCAAGAGTTGGGTCCCCGTCCCACACCCTGGTAACATAGATTCTGGATATTATATTTAAAATTCCAAGAATCTATGGCAAAAACTCTTAAAAAATTAAACTATCCGCATCCGCATCCGCATCTGCGGATATCCACAATTGAATATCCGCAACCGCATTCGCATCCGCGGATAGTAAAAAATTACTATCCGGTCCACCTCTAATATATATATATATATATATATATATATATATATATATATATATATATATATATATATATATATATATATATATATATATATATATATATATATATATATATATATATATATATATATATCATTTACTTGTTCTGTAATAATACGGTAGTTACAGGTACCCTATGACTAAAACTGCAATCTAATTTTTTATATATATATATATATATTTCTTTTATGCTAGTTAAATACCACTTATTATTTA
>SEYY01000741.1:62401-67401 GCA_009176605.1 Armadillidium nasatum
AGAGCATCGAGTCTTTGTCGTTTTCAGTCGCAACAGGCGGTGGTTCGACCCCAGAGAAGGATTCCCATAAAAGTTTCAATTTTCACTTTATATATATATATATATATATATATATATATATATATATATATATATATATATATATATATATATATATATATATATATATATATATATATATATATATATATATATATAGGGATAGAGCGATAACAAATTTTTTACCGATACCGATACCAATACCAAGACTTTCAAATTCATCGATACCGATAACCGAAACCTAAAAATTCAATGATACCGATACTCATTTTTAAATGTTAAGAAAACCATATATATATATATATATATATATATATATATATATATATATATATATATATATATATATATATATATATATATATATATATATATATATGTATGAATCCAGTAAGGTTCTAGGGGCCTGTCAGATGGACCAGCACTCGTCTCCATCTAGATGTGTCGGAAATAATTCCATCTTCCACCAACTGTTTCACCATAGGCAAATGTCGCCTCAATGAATCCCCAACTAAATCCATCCATTTCTCCTTTGTCTCTCTCTCGGTCTTCTTCCACTCTCATATATATATATATATATATATATATATATATATATATATATATATATATATATATATATATATATATATATATATATATATATATATATATATATATATATATATACTTTTTTTTTTTTTTTTTTTTTTTTTTTATAAAATTAAATTATTTAAAAAAAAAAACAACCCAATCCCGAACCTAACGTAGATCCCTCAGGTAGGCAAAGACTGAGGATTTAGAGAGTTTTTTTATATACAACACAAAAAACAGAAGATAGGGGTTTCTACAGAACAGAAGTGGCTGGAAAGGAAGAGGAACCACAATGTATAAAAGCCTTGAGTTTGCAGTGCTCACTCAAAGTTCTTGTGCAATCAAGGCAACGCAATGGTGGTGGAATGCGAGAGGTCAACTCCCTCGAGCACCTAGATACTACCTCGTTGTAGTACCTAAAGAAAAGAGATAGTGCGCCAACGTCACCTTGCAGAGAAAAAGGGTCAAGTGATTTTCAAAGTATGGGACAGCTTATTAGTCTTTTAGCCTTAGACTCAACCATATCCAAAAGAAAGGTGGAACCTGAACCGGCCCAATTTGAGAACAGTACTCCATGCAAGGACGGATAAGACCCTCATATGTTTATAGAATCTGTTTCAAAGAAAAAAATCCAGAAATCTGAACAGAACTCCCAACTTTTTAGAGGCAACCTTAGCAACCTTTGTGATATGATATTTCAAGATAATTTATTATTTATGTTATTCACAGGTGAGATGGGAGAGATGTCAAAAAAGATAAGAAAGTTGGGAGGTGTTCTTGAGAGAGAGATATGAAGTTGAGTTTTCAAAGAGTTGAATTTTACAAGGTGTGGTAGCCCACCGGGAAATCAAATCCTTATCGGAGAGATTGGAATCCGAAAGTTGAAGACGAGAAGCAACTCAAGAAGCAAAAGAGGGAGCAGATTTGAAATGCGGAGAAAAATGGAGAGTTGACTCGTCGGCATAAGAATGAACAGAGTTAGAAGTAGAGCTGAGGAGGTCGATGATGAAAAGTAAGAATAAAGTAGGAGATAGAACAGAACCCTGAGGAATACCACAATTAATATATATATATATATATACCTTTTTTTTTTTTTTTTACCTTCTCACCCCCTGTTGAGGCGGCCATACTTCGCTAATGAATCCTCCCGCCGCAGTCGGTCTTGTCCAGAGATCTTTCAAAGAAGTGATGCCCCAGAAGATTTTGGGGCGACAGTTGGAGGGACAGTGCAAAAGAAAGTGATTTACGGTCTCCGGGGCCCTTTTGCATCTGGTACAAGTGGAAGATGTTGCCTGGTTTAAATTGAAATTGTGTTTGTAATGTTGTAAGTTTGGGTGGTGCCCGCATCTCAATCTTGCTAGTGAGATTTGTAAGTGTCTTGGGAGGTTGTTGGAGTCGGTGTTTATTTCGGGAGGGGGTTCGTTAAGGATGCTGTTTGGAGGTCTGTATATATATATATATATATATATATATATATATATATATATATATATATATATATATATATATATATATATATATATATATATATATATATATATATATATATCCTCTGGTGGGCAAAGGCCGGAGGACTACCAATATCCACCAGAGTTGGGGAACAGCTGGAAATATGTTTGCTAATGGCTGACGTAATCCGATACACGGCGTTCATAAATGTACAAGTCAAAGGAAGATGGGAAAACGGACATAGGGAGTGTGTTCCAGACTTTACCAGTAGAGTAAATCTAAGATTGAGCATAGCGGTTAAGTCTGAGGTCGGAAAGTTGGACAGAGAAACGATGAGACTATGTAGAAAGTCGTGTCGCACGAGCCCTTCTAAATGGAGGAGGTATGCGACGAGAGAGTTCAGAAAATCAGTGTCCGTTGTAATAGCAATAATATTGAGAGAGTGACGCAACAATTCGACGGGAAGAAAGAGATTGGAGAGTTAGTAAGAGCAGGAGAGTTGATAAGACGAAAAGCCCTAGACTCCACCGTTTCGAGAAGAGTTGTATGTGTGGAACCACCCCAGATGTGAGGCGTACTCCATACAGGAGAAAAAACACCCTTATAAAGAGCAAGCAACTAGGGTGTCGTAAAAAAAAATCCCTAAATCGCCTCAGAACACCCAACCTCTTAGAAGCTTGTTTAGAAAGAGAAGTAATGTGATCTTTCCAAGAAAGATCACAAGAAAAAGAAACACCGAGAATATTGAGGCCATATGAAGGTTTGAGTTCAGTGTTTTCGAGGATGTCAAAGTTGTGTGCAAGATTGAGTTGTGTAGAATGATTGAGAAATTGAGTTTTTGAGGCATTGAAAACCACCATGTTTTATATGCCCCAATTTGAAATAATGGAAAGATTACAGTTACTACAATCCATCCTTCTTGAATCTATTAACTGCTGTTGGGATGGGCGTCTTTCAAATTGAAAGGAGTAACGAAGGGTGGATTCATCGGCATAGGAGTGTATAGAAGACAAAATAACAGAGAGAAGGTCATTGATGAAAATTAGAAAAGAGTTGAAGATAGAACACATCCTTAAGGAGCATCACTATTTATAGATTTATAGGAAGAACTGTGACCGTCTAAAACAGCTGCTATAGAACGACAGGAAAGAAAATTAGAGAGAAGGATAGATTCCGAAAGAGGGAAGTTTGGAAATCAAAGGTTTGTGCCAGACTCTATCGAAGGGTTTCGATATGTCCAGCGCCACAGCAAAAGACTCACCGAAACCCCGAAAAGCGGAGGGCCAAGAGTTAGAAAGTAGGGAAAGAATATAACTAGTTGAACGTTCTTTACGAAAGCCATACTGGCGATCGGAGATAAGATTACCAGAATAAAGGTGCTTCCAAATCTTCCTGTTAAGGATAGATTCGAAAACTTTAGAAAGAACGTAAGTTAAAAAAATAGGACGTTAGTTAGAGGGTTGAGAGGGTTCCCCTTCTTCGGCACAGTTTGAATGAGCTCGTGTTTCCATCATGATGAGAAGGTCGAAGTGAAGACAAAGACGAAATAGTTTACCAAGGCAGTGTGCAGGCTCAGAAGCACAAGTTTTGAGAACTGCAGGAGACATACCGTCAGGACCATACGCCTTCTTAGTGTTAAGCTCAGAGAGAGCAAAAATGACATAAAAAAAAGGCAAAAAGTTTGAGCAAAGAGTTCAGCTTTAGAAGAAGGTAAAACAGCAGTTGTCCCGTAAGAAGATACTAAAGGAGGGAAAGAGGAAGAAGCAAAGTTAAAGTTGACACTTTTTGGAAAATGCCAGAAGGGTGAGAGGAAAAGAAATCAGAAAGATTATTGCATTTGCGGCAAAGAAAAGTTTTTGGAATCTCGAAGTTTAGATTTTGCACGATTCCTTGATAAAATATAAGTTTAATGAGTTTCAGGAGTTTGAAAAAGAAGGTAACATTAGGAAGGAGGCATCCCTGCGGCGTATTTCGTTAGATCAATAGACTTAAACCAAGGTTTGTTACGTTTAGTAGAAGGGAAAGAATATGGAATGTACGCCTCCATGCTAGAGAGAATCACCTCGGTTATGCGCGCTCTCCACACTCAGAGGGACCCCTACCACAAAAGCAGTAATCAATCCATGGGAAATCAGTGAAGTACAACCGCAAGTCAAACCAGTTAGCAGCAACAAAGTGCCAGAAACATTTCTTCACCGAAAGGGAGTGCCGTTATTGAGGAAGACTTGAAGAGACAGAATAAGATACGGATACAAGAAAATTTCACCGAAAGGGAGTGCCGTTATTGAGGAAGACTTGAAGAGACAGAATAAGATACGGATACAAAAAGGTAATCGGATGAACCCAGAGGAGGAAAAAGTTTAACAGTATATGAGGTTAAGAAAAGATCAAGTATATTAGATTCATCACCAATACGGTCAGGGATACGGGTAGGGATGTGCACCAACTGCTCAAGGTTATTCTGGATAGAAAAGTCGAAGACGAGTTCACCGGCTGGATAATGAGAACTAGATGAAAGTCATTGGCAGTGTAAAACATTGAAATCACCTAAAATGATGATTTCGGGAAAAGGAGAAGAAAGAATGTGCTCTATTTTGGAGTTTAAATATTAAAAGAATTTTTTATAGTCAGTAGAATTAGGAGATAAATAGACAGAACAAATAAGTTTAGTAGTAGAATTGCAAGAGAGCTTAAGCCATAAAGTAGAGAATTCAGGAGACTCCAAATTAGAGAAACAAGAGCAAATAACATCATTGCGCACATATGGGCAACATCCGCCTTTGGCTGAAAATTGAGGATAGAGACAGTAGGAGGTAACATAATAAGGTTTGCTGTTAGAACACTCAAGCACCTGAGTTTCGGTTAGGAACAAGAGATGAGGTTTAGAAGAAGAGAGTTGGTGTTCAACAAAGGAGAAATTAGAAAAAAGACCGCGAATT
>SEYY01000741.1:72401-76080 GCA_009176605.1 Armadillidium nasatum
CCTTCTCCAGCCACACTTCTCTCTTATTCTTTCGTTTCTGATTCTATCTACCCTCCTTAATAAACCCACATATATCTCTAAATCCTTTTATCTCAAAAACTTCTAATTTCTTCTTCATCTAAGAATTCATCATCTATGTTTCACACCCATACATTACAGATAGTAGACAGATACTCTCAAACATTCTTACCTTTATTTCCTTTGGTATTCCCCCCTTCCTCCATACCTCCCTCAACACCCCCCATCACTTTCATTCACTCCATCACTATTTTTTATTTCCCCTTCCAGCTCCCCTTTTCCCTCCATGATCATTCTCAAAAATTTAAACTCTTCTACCACCTCAAATTTTTCTCCCCCTTCCTTGACGCTCACAATTCCTCCCCTCTTTCTGCCTCATTCCAGCCTCCAATCCTCAACACTTTACTCTTTGTTGGGTTTACCCTCAATCCCTTAGACAAACATTCCCTCACAAATTCTTTCACAAACATTCTCAACTTCTCCCCAGATTTCACAACTAACACCGCATCCTCTGCAAACAACAAAACATTTACCTCCCATTCACCCTCTCCACTTCTCAATCTAACACCCTTCCCTTTCCATCCCCCTGACAATACCATCCATTAACAAACTGAACAACCACAGCAATATAACACACCCCTTCCTCAGCCCCACTCCCAAGTTAAACCATTCCATTAGTTCCCTCCTCACCCTCACCTTCGCTCTACAGTTCTCATAAAATGATTTAATCCCATTCAATAATCTACTTCTCTCTCCCCCCTCCCTTAGTACCTTAAAAAACCTCCTCCTACAAACTCTTATCATACGCCTTCTCCAAATCCATAAAGCATACATAACCCACTCTTTTTCACACCAATCATTTTCAGTGTAAAGACTTGATCCACACATTCTCTAAACCTCTCTAAAACCACTCTGTTTCTCCACCACTCTCTCTCTCTCTCTTGTCAATTCTTTCACTTTCGATACTAAAACCCCCCCATAAATTTTCCCTACTACACTCAACCAACTTATACCCATATAATTTTTACACACCATCTTATCACCTTTCCCTTTATATTTCGGCACTATAAAGGCATCCTACCACTACTGAGGCACTCCACTCTCCGCAACACACATTTAACATTCAAACCAACCAGTCAACCGTCTCTCCTGCTCCCACCTTTATCATCTCCCCATATATAACATCCACTCCTGCCGACTTTCCTTTCTTCACCTTTGTCACTGCTACTTCTACTTCCTATCTACTAATACTCCCCTCTTCTTCTAATAACATCTTATTCCCCACTACTCCCCGCCTCCCACCCCACCCAACAAATTACTAAAGTGTTTCTTCTATCTCTCCCCCACCTCCCTCTCTCCTTGCACCACATCATCATCATCTATTTTCACTACCTCTCCTCACTTTATTTAACTCCTTCTGAAACATCTTACTTCTTTCCTTAAAATTCTCTGACCACTTTCTTCCCCACTCCTCCTCCACTCTCCTTTTTACCTCCCTACACATCTCCCAATACTAATCCCAATCTCTATCCTCCTTCGTGCCCAAATACTTGCAAAAGGCCTCCTTTTACTTTTAACCATATTCTCCAACTCTTTATTCCACCACTCACTCCCCTTTCTTCTACCATTCCCTATTTTATTCACCACACACACTCTTCTCATAACCTATACTAACGCTCCCTTCAGTTTACTGCACCTCCTCACATTTCTCCCTTACCCCTCTTGTGTAGTCACCTTTCTCATCTCTTCTCTTCTAACCTCTTCACCCACACTATATATATATATATATATATATATATATATATATATATATATATATATATATATATATATATATATATATATATATATATATATAATTTTCATAACTGCTAATGATGTTATAATTTCGAGGAATCGAACCCGGGTCCAAAAGATGGAAGTCCGTTGTGTTGACCACTACTCCACTGATGGTTCAAAATGAAATAATCCAGAACTTCTACTGACATATCTCGCCTAGTGAAAAGTCCCTTCAATATTTCACCGACCACAACTTGGGCGTAGCGTCAACATGGACCAGGTTCTATCCTGAATATAAACCGCAGTGCAAATTTTATAATTTTGATAACCACTATGATAAACCGTGGAATCATTATTTATAATTTTCATAACTGCTAATGATGTTATAATTTCGAGGAATCGAACCCGGGTCCAAAAGATGGAAGTCCGTTGTGTTGACCACTACTCCACTGATGGTTCAAAATGAAATCCGATTTCATTGAGACATTTTTAGTCTCAGAAAATGGGAGTGAATTTTTAAGAAAAAATCAAATAGTCCATAAACGAATCCCACTATATAGCCCTTGGGTAGGTAGTATGTGGGAGAGAATGATCAGGGTAGTGAAGGACTGTCTCTTTAAAACAATAGGACGTTCTTCACTGAACTATTTTGATTTTATCACTATTTTGTCGGATATTGCTGACGCAATAAATACTCGACCTCTCACTTACACAACAAGTACAAATGATGTAGTGCCACTCACTCCCAACGATTTTTTAAAGCCTCTTGCAAAAACTGCAATGGTTTTGCCAGGAGCTGGTTCGGAGAACCAGTTCTTGGATTCTTCTAAAGCTCATAAAGAGCTTACGAAATCTTTGAAATATTCTTCAGAGAAATTCGAGGAATTTCGTACTCGCTGGTATAGCGAATATATTCTTAGTTTGAGAGAAATCGGTAGAGATCTCTATCAAACTAAATGGAATAATCTTATCAAAAAAGATGACGTTATTCTTGTCAAAAGTCCAGTAAAGGAACGACCTTACTGGCAAATGGGGGTAGTTCATGAACTACTATATGGAGATGACCAAAAGGTCAGATCTGTATATGCTTAGAACTCCAGGAGGACAAATTAATTTATATCCTATAAAACATTTATATCCTCTGGAGCTCTCTCTGACTCACAGTGGTTCTACACCTTCTTCGTCAGATATTACCCCTATCGTCCCTTCTCAAAGTCAACCATCACTTAATCTTCCTGTAAGGGTTGAACTCCACTTCATCGTCTAAGATGATCGCTGGAGGATCTTCATCTCCTGTTGTTAAAGATATTCGACCTGTCAGAAAAGCTGCAATAGCTGCCAGGAAGAAATTCTTAATTTGTGATTCTTCAGAGGAATCTGAATAGATAATCTGTTTCTGAAGTCTCTTTCCATTTGTATTATGACATCTGCCCAGAAGAAGCCAGATGCCATCCCCCCCGGGGAGGATATAAAAATTATAATTGGTAGTTGCCAGTTTAAATATTCTTCTAGTTAGAAAAGAGGCTCATGTTTCTGGAGACTGGAGTTGAAGTCAAAGGTTGCCAGTTTTGAATTAACACCTTTATGCTTTTTGTGATTGTTCTATACAGTCGAGTCGAGCAAATTTAACAATCCTTTTTACGTTTATGATTCTCTGGATCTAGTCGTGCTAAAATTATTGTTCTTGACTTTTCATTGCGTCTGCATATTTTAAGATCATATATTTCGTCTATTTAGTTCAAAATATTGATCTAATTCTTCGACGCATAATTCTAAGAATTCAAAGTATTCCTTTGCGTACTGAAAGAATATTCTAGACTTCGGTTCAATTGCTTGTATAGTCGTTAAATCTAGTCATAATCAAGTGAAAGTGATTGTATCG
>SEYY01000741.1:76180-96180 GCA_009176605.1 Armadillidium nasatum
AAAGATAAAAGCAAAACCAAGCCCAACTACACATGCAACATTCAATGAACCATCACCCACTACAAAAAAACTGCCATTAGGCTTAGTCATAGGTTGATCTGTTGATCTAAAAATTCATATATACCCGCCAATTTGGCTTAGTCAAGTTATATTATATAATACCTAAACCATCCATAAATCTATCTAGCCCCCTTTTAAATTTGACAAGAGAATCACAGTCAACAATCTCTTCTGGCAAGTCATTCCAAAAATTAACAACTCTATTACTGAAAGAGTATTTTCTTAGATCGAGATGGCATGGGATTCTTTTTAATTTTCTTATCATGTCCTCTAGTTACTCTTCCACGGTCCAATATAAAGTATTTTTCAATCTCTGTATTACTGTCAGATGCAAATATTTTGTAAACTTGTATCATATCCCCTCTGAGAAATCTCCTTTCAACCGAGAACATTCCTAACTCCTTCAACCTCTCTTCATAGCTCTTATTTTCAAAGCCAGAAATCATCCTTGTTGCTCGACGTTGTACTCTCTCCAGCATATCTATGTCTTTTCTTAAATGAGGAGCCCAAACCTGTGCACAATACTCTAATGCTGGCCTAACATAGCTATTATATAGCTTGCTTATAACCTCTTTGCTCTTGTAAACTACATTGCGATTAATTATACCTAACATCTTATTAGCTCTATTCCTTGCTTCCAAACATTGATCACCCACCTTCAGATTACTGCTAATAATCACACCTAAATCCTTTTCTTGGTCCACAGTCTCAAGCCACTCCCCATTCATTTCATAATTAAATCCTTCATTTGAGTAACCTACATGAAGAACTTTACATTTTTTACTATTAAAGTTCATTTGCCACCTCTCTGCCCAACCAAGAAGTCTATCTAGATCACCTTGAAGCTTTATGCATCCATCATTATTCCTTACTGAGGTAACCACTTTGGTATCATCAGCAAACTTAGAAACCTTACATTTAAGACCTTTGTCTAAATCATTTATATATATAAGGAACAAAAGTGGTCCCAGCACAGAACCCTGTGGGACCCCACTCTTCACCGTTTCCCATAATGACTTATTACCATTAAGTAATACACACTGCCTTCTGTTCTTTAACCACTCTTTAATCCAATTGTGTACCATTCCATCTATACCATACTGCGACAACTTTTGCATCAGCCTAACATGGGGTACCTTATCAAAAGCCTTGCTAAAGTCTAAATATATGACATCAACTGGATCACCCCTGTCTATACATTCAGTAATATATTCCATAAATTCTAGTAGATTTGTCTGACATGATCTACCCTTTCTAAAGCCATGCTGGGAGTTATATAGTATCTTGTTATCATCTAAATGCTTCTCTATATGACTTTTCAGTAACTTTTCCAAAATTTTCACAACCAGAGATGTTAAACTAACTGGCCTATAGTTCCCTAAATCTTCCTTACTACCTTTTTTAAAAATGGGCACCACATATGCCGTTTTCCAGTCCTCAGGTACCTCTCCAAAAGCAATAGATCGCTTAAAAATCAAATACAGTGCCTTTGCAATACTGCTACTCCCCTCTTTTAGAATTCTATCATACACACTATAAGATATATATATATACATAAGTAAGTATATATATATATATATATATATATATATTTAATTTATAAATTTAAACCATAGTGAGATAAATTGAGTTTTTAAGACCTAATGGTTACAAAAGAAGAAGAAGAAAAAGAAAAATGACAGAAAGAAAATGGCGGCTTTGGGCAGATAGCTGAAATAGGAGAACAACGTGTAACTTAAGTTTATAAGTGAAAACTTACTTTATATCATAGCAGCTATTAACATTAATTAAAAAAATAGCCCAAAACCAGTGGCTTAATTCTTTACAAAGGACTGGTCCTAAGAAGATTCAGAAATTATTAACTATAAACAAGGTGAGAATTTTTGTATTCTTTATAGACCTAAGGTCCTAACTTGATTATTAAGCTCACTGGGTTTATTTATAAATTAAAGATTAATTAATTATTATTTTTTTTTATATACGATACTTCAGTATTCTTGATTGGTTTACTTTTCAAATATAGTGGACCATTTCCTCTATAAGTAATCTTAATCAGAATCTTAAATTTCCCTGACTTAGGTCCTTGCTAGAGTTGGGTGACTGAAGTAATAAAATATTCATTGCATAACAATATTTTTTCGTACACACCATCCAGACCCACTGCTTTATTTGGGTCAATATGTTCTAATAAAGATTAAATTTCATTTAACTCAATTTCAAATGCTGCACACCTATTCATTACATGTATACTAGAGCTATTAGTCTCTAAACTGCTATCCAACTTTTCCTCAGTAAACACTGATGCAAAATAAGCATTGAAAATGTTAACCAATTCCTTATCTGAACTTACTAAATTTCCATCAATTTTAATTGGGTCAATTTTCTTATCCTTGCTTTTAAATTTATAAAAGCTAAAAAACTTTTTCAAGTCTTTATTACTGTTCCTTGCTATGAACCGACCAACCCCGGCCAAAAATCAGGGAAAACCAGGGTTTCCGGCCGGGGTTAAAATGGCAAATTATACTTAAATTTTTTTTTTTTTTTTTTTAATTTTCAGCCGATTCTGCTGAAACTTTCAGTTATATAGATTTTTTACCGGTAAGAAAAGTCCATTTCTAGCATTTTTCCCGAGTCTATTACGGTTAAAAGTTGTTTTTTATTTTATTTTTTTTTTTTGTTGAAATTTTACCCTTTTTTAATTGAATGGCGGTGCCAAACCACTTTTTAGAATGAGCTGAAAATTGGAATATTTATTCAAAATTAAATGGGATACAAAAGTCTCTAATAGACTTTTGTTCCCAGAGTTATAGGAAAAATGTTATAAGTCAAAAACTGACCAACTATAGAAAAAAAAAAAAAAAAATTTTTTTGAACTAAAAAAATCCACCTTTTCAGACAAAATTTTTTTTAAAAAAATAAAACTATGACATTTCCTATTTTTGGTGTGTATAGAGGAGGGGTGGGGCTACAAATTCCTCTATGTACTTTATTCGATGACATTCGTTTGATTTGAGATATAGCCTTCAAAAAGGTCCATTTTTGGCCAAATTTCAAAAATTCCCCAAAGTTTGAGAGGCTATATTTCGCTTCAAACAAAGAGCATTTAAATATGCACAAATTAAATATTGTTGCCCTGCCCTCTTCTAAACAATATTCACAAATAAAAAAAAATAGTAGGTAGCGTTTTTTATAAATAATTTTTTCCTCCAGAAGGGTACGATTTTTGCAAAAAAAAATTTTTTTTTCAAGTGCTTATATAACTTTTTTCTAGACGTGATATCAAAAACCTATTCCCACCAATGCAAGAAATTGGGGCAAAGGTATTCAGCAAAATTTTCAGCTCATGTGGACCAGTGGTTTGATCCAGTTATTCATTTTTTTCAACTTTGGGTCCAAATAAGTTTCAAACCGTTATAGACTCAAAAAATTGCTCGAAATCAACTCAGAACTTCGTGAAAAAATTCACATGCTTCGAAAATTTCAGCTCAATCAGTCAAATAATAATAAAAAAATTTCAAACAAAATATAAGAAAATTAAGATTTTTTTTTCTTTTCTGTTTCTTTTGACCGCTCCTTTTCTGCTAATGAATGTTCATCTTTGTGTTTTGATTTTAGATACTCCAAAAAGATTTGGTTGAAATTTTTTTACTTGTAGCACCCGGAGGTTCTCTTCTAATTTTCTGACTGCAGATGTTAACATCTAGCTATTTCGAGCCTATCCTGAAACATTGTAAAGTATTCAAATACTGCAGAAGCTGATCTTTTAGCCATATTGACTGAAAGTATAAACAAAATAATAATTTTTAAATAATGCAGCTAAATGATACAAGTTTGATACATGGCAATAAAATAACAATGATATGTATAAATACAGGTTAAATTGATAATTTTATATCTTACATTTTTTCAAACTTTACCTTAGGGTCTTACTTAAGTAAAACCTGTTGAACCACTATTATGAATTAGAATTTTTTTTTTTTTTAATTTTTGTACTTTTTTTAAACTTTAAATATACAAAACTGTAATTTTTTGATTTTTTTTTTTTTTTTTGGAGAAAATGCATATAATCATTAATTTAAGTGAATGTTGGCTATTCTACTCCTTCCTTACAATTAAATAAATCTTATATCTAATTTTCTTAACCTTAAATTTCAGTGCTTTTGACCTCTTTACAAATTATAGGAAACCCCGGCCAGAACCCCGGCCCCGGTCGGTCCCTATTCCTTGCCAAATTAATTTCTGCCATTCTCTTTGCTCTTCTTATTGATTGGTTAAGTTCATTCCTAATTCTCTTATAATGTTCCAAATCTTCACCCCTGCTCCTGCCTTTGAATATTTTAAAACATCTACGCTTTTCCCTGATTTTCTCTTTTATCTCTCTACTCCACCAATTAGGTTTTCTATTTGCCAGCCTAATGGATTTATCTTTAAAACACAGAGACTGAATGGTAGCCAATATTTGTTTGAAGTATTTCCACATGATGAAACAATTTTGACCATTAAACTCCTTATCCCAGTCAATTTCATCGAGCATTGCTCGGAATTTGTTAAAATCTCCGTTTCTGAAATCTAATATCTTTTCCTTATTGACTTGCAATTTGGGCCCAGACCTCATATTCCAGTTAAATCTAATAATATAATGATCACTAGTTCCTAAAGTCTCCCCAACTTCGATATCACTCCCCATATATATATATATATATATATATATATATATATATATATATATATATATATATATATATATATATATATATATATATATATATATATATATATATATATATATATATATATATATATATATATAGAGATGAAGTCTAGTATCGGTATATAAAAATTTTTTGAGTATCGTAAAAAAAAAAAGACTGTTACAGAAACCAAAATCATGCATGAAAGAAAATTGATAACTTCTGTAGAATATTGTTTCCCAAATACAGGGTCATGAAGAGCCAGATGCATGGTCACAGATAAACTTTATGAAAGATTCGAAAAAATTTTTTTTTTAAATAATCAATTTAAAATAAGCGCTTAACAAACATATAGTAATGCCTTTTTTTTTTTTTTTTTTTTTTTTTTTTTTTTTTTTTTTTTTTTTTTTACAGAACACCACCACTCACGGGCAGAGCCCTTTTCAAGGAGGGGGCACACACACATGCACAAAGCTCATTAAAACACACACACACACTTAACGCACAGCCCTCAGGTGGGCGCAGACGGAAGCCTTGAAGAGTGGAAGATTAAATACAGAAGGAAAAATAAATGATGGTAGAGAGTTCTACAGAATAGTCTAACAATAATAGCCTAACATATAGTATAGTTTACTCTCATTCTCAGTGAATTTTTGTTGGTTATTAGTTCAGTTACTGAGTTCTTTTTCTTTTTTTTTGTTTATTACTATTACATCTAATGGATAATTTTAAGTAAAACTGCCAAAAAACAATGTGACGGTTAGAAGCGATAAACAGTCAAATGATGTGCAGATAGAAATAATTTTTGTAGGTAACACAAACAGTATACAGTTAAGAGACATTCAGCCAAGCATGAGTTCTGAGAGTGGAACTAACACATACAAAAAAGTAGAAAACATCTTGGATTAAACAGTATTCTGATGTTTATATAAAATTTGGTTTCATGAAAGGTGTTTATGAAAAACAATTGTAGGTTATTTGTTAAATGGCCATTCAAATGAGCCCATGAGACCTTAAAGTTGAAGCAGCACTTATAATTAAAACATATGAACTTCAATAACAAGCAGATTGATTTTTGTAATAAATAAAAAGAACGAATTAATTGCTAGCAAAGAAGACCATGTCTTCGAATTTAGTTATAGCTTCTTATGAAATATCGCAATTAATTACTAAAACTGGGTAGCCACATACAGTTGCAAAAAAAAAAAAATTAATAGTTCCAGCAATAAAAATATTGGCATCTTGAATATGTGATAATAAACAACAAAATCAGATAATTATGCTGTCTCTCTCCAGCAGTAGACTCATAGAAATAGCTGATATTATCAAGGAAATTGTTGTATGTTGCTTAAAATTATGATTTTTTTTTTCTTTACAAGTCAATGAAAGTACAGACATATCAGACAATGCCAGTTTAATGTGCTTTGTGAGATTTGACTTTGAGAATATATCTAATGAAGAATTTGTATTTTGCAAACCATTGAAAGCAAGAACAGAAAAAGAAATTTATAACTTAACACTTATATCAATCAAATGAAATTGACTGGAAAAAATGCATGGGAATGAGCAGCAATGGTGCAAGCTTAATATCAGGCATCCGTGAGTGGCTTTTTCAAAAAATAAAAGCCAGGGCACCAGAATGTGTATGGGTGCATTGCAGCATACACAGAGATGCCTTGGCCATAAAAAAAATGCCACTGCTTTGGAAAACTGATATACGAGAGTGCATAAAATATATAAATTTTATTAAATATCATCCCCTAAATTCCAGGTTATTTTGAATTATGTAAAGAAATGGGTAGTGAACATGAATACACACTTACCAATAATATGCCACTGAGCATTCAATGGTTCATTCCAACGTTTTTCAAGAGCTCCACCAGTATTTGTTGGAGTTGGTGAATCTGATGCAGGAGATGAAACAGAAGGGGAATGAGAAGTAAAGTTGCTTGTGGGTTCACTGTATATCCCTTCAACAGCTTCATCTTCCCCATCTTCACTTATCATTATTTGATAACCATTATCACTAGCCTGAAAGTATAAAAACACTATAAAATTTACTCATTTCGTAGAATATCTAAAAAAAATTTTGACTAATTTAATAAATTGCATATTCTCTTATTAAGGTGTTTCCAAATTTTCCTGTTAAGGATAGATTCAAAACTTTAGAAAGAACGGAGGTTAAAGAAATAGGACAATAGTTAGAGGGCTGAGAGGGGTCCCCCTTCTTCGGCACAGGCTGAATGACCATACATTCCAGCAAAAAGGGAAGATTAAAGTAGAAAGGCATAGACAAAATAGTTTACCAAGGCAGGGTGCAAGCTCGGAAGCACAAGTTTTGAGAACAGCAAGAGAAATACCATTAGGACCATACGACTTCTTAGTGTTAAGCTCAGAGAGAGCAGAAGTGGCATCTTTAGAAGAAATTATAATGTTAGGCATAAATGAGTTGGAGGGGGTTGAAGGAGGAATAGCTCCAGAATCGTCTAAGGTAGAGTTTGAGGCAAAAGTTTGAATGAAGAGTTCAGCTTTAGTAGAAGGAAAAATGGCAGTTGTGCTGTCAGAAGCAACTAGAGGAGGGAAAGAAAAAGAAGCAAAGTTAGAGTTGACATTTTCTGCAAAATGCCAAAAAGAGCGAGAGGAAGAGGAACCAGAAAGATTATTGCATTTGCGGCGGAGAAGAGTTTTTGGTATCTCAAAGAAAAGATTTGGAGCTATTCCAGGATGAAATAGATGTCGAATGAGTTTCAGAAGTTTTAAAACGACGGTAATCTCTGAAGACAGCATCCCTGCGGTGGAGAGCGCGAGAACAAGTAGAGTTAAACCAAGGTTTGTTAGGTTTAGTAGAAGGGAAAGAATATCGAATATACGGCTCCATGCCAGAGAGAATCATCTCAGCTATGCGTTCAGCACACTCCGAGGGACCTCTCCCACGAAAGCAATAATCATTCCATGGGAATTCAGAAAAGTACAACCGCAAGTCAGACCAATTTGCAGCAACGAAGTGCAAGAAATATCTCGCCGAAGTCGGGGGTCGTTCTAGCGGAAGACTTGAAGACAGAACAAGATACGGAGATAAAGTGATCAAATGAACCCAAAGGAGGAAAGAGTTTAACAGTATAAGGAGAAGGATAAGTTAAGAAAACATCAAGTATGTTGGGTTCATCACTAAAACAGTCAGGGATACGGGTAGGGTGTTGCACCAATTGCTTAAGGTTGTTCTGGATAGAAAAGTTGAACGTGAGTTCACTAGCTGGATCATGAGAACTAGATGAAAGCCATTGGCAGTGTTGAACATTAATATCACCTAAAAGGATGATTTCGGAGAAAGAAGAAAGAATGTGCTCTATTTTGGAATTTAAATAGTAAAAAAAAAATTGTCGGTAGAACTAGGAGATAAATAGACAAAACAAATAAATTTAGTAGTAGATTTGCAATTGAGCTTAAGCCATAAAGTAGAGAATTCAAGAGACTCCAAATTGGAGACACGAGAGTGATGTCTTTTTGTAATTACTACCAAAAATGTTGAAAATAGCTCAAAATAATATCCAAGTCTCATGTATATCAAAACAGTTATTTAAATTATTACTAAGTTGGGTCTGTATCAGTTAAAACTGAAAACTATTAAATACTTATTTCCAGTTCTGTTATACTCTTACCCTTCATAAACAATGTTATCTATCTCAATTAAAATATTTAATGAAATATTACAAAGTCAGAATTAGATGCACAATCTAATATATCAATCTTTCCACAAAATTATTAAGCTATGTTAAACTTTAAAGTTTATCAAAGGTTTCAGGTAAAAACAAAGAAATTTTAATCTTATTTAACAAATGTAAATCGTAATCAAATCAAAGTAAATGGGTAGTAATCAGATAAATTAAATTTTATAAAATATTTCACAATCTATCTTAATTCTTATCTTATTTCAAAATAAATATGCAGTAAATCAATAAACTTAAGTTCTATTTCATCAACATTATGGTTTCATTAATAGCTAACACTATCAAATTTTATTTATTTACAAAAGTTCTGTTTTCTATCAGAACCAAGCAGTATTTATCAAAATAGTTTACTCTCATGATTTCGGTATTCGTAATAGGTAGGCTTTATCAAACTTAATTCCACTCGAAAGTGTTCTGTATTTCTTAATCCCAAACAGGCTTACTCATTCTTAATTTATTAGAATGAGTTCTGCATTTCTTAATAAAAAACTGGCTTAATCAATCTTAATTTATTTGAAAGAGTTTTGTATTTCTTAATAACAAACAGAATTAATCAATCTTAATTTACTCGAAAGAGTTCTGTATTGCTTAAAAAAAAAACAAGCTTAATCAATCTTAATTTTCTCAAAATAGTTCTGTATTGCTTAATAACAAACCAGTTTAATCAATCTTAATTTACTCAAAAGAGTTCTGTATTGCTTAATAACAAGCTTAATCAATTTTAATTTACTTGAAAGAGTTCTGTATTGCTTAATAACAAACAAGTTTAATCATTCTTAATTTACTTGAAAGAGTTCTGTATTGCTTAATAACAAACAAGCTTAAAAAATCTTAATTTACTCGAAAGAGTTCAGTATTGCTTTATAACAAACAACCCTAATCAATTTAATTTACTAGAAAGAGTTTTGTGTTTTGCAATAACAAACCAGGCTTACTTAATTACTCTAAAGAGTTCTGTAGTTTGTGATGACAAACCATTTTACTTAATTTTAAATTACTCAAAAGAGTCCTGTATTTGGTAATAACAAACCGGCTTACTTAATTGTAAATTAGGCTTACTTAATTGTAAATTAATCAAAAGACTTCTGTATTAATTTAAATATATCATACCAAAATATTAATATTCTCACTCTAAGAAAATATCTTCATTTTTATATAACAATACATCTTATTGGAATTCATGATGTCAAAAATTTCTAAGTTTTTTCTTAATTAAGTACCAAAATATCAAATCGAAAGCAACGTTAAAGTTAATGAACTTTTCAATAGCAGAGCTAAAACCAGAATGACTTGACTAGTTTCAAAGCTTCTATACTGAATTCTGGCAACCACATAGTTGCTATTTTCGTTCTTTAAGGAATACTAAAATTATTCTTTATAGCATTCTTCCCTCCTGATCTGTAGAAATCCCTGTTTTCCCTTGATCTTCTAGCAACCTTTCTAGATTATTCTATTTGTTTACATTTTCAAACTTTCAGCCACTATTTGCAATTTTGATATTCTTGCTTTTCATTTATGTCATGTATTTATATTTCTTAAAGATTTTTCGTCTTTTCTGTGTAGTTTTTTGAATTCTATACAAAATATACATAGTCTTAACGCATTTCCTTGGTTCATTTCAGTTATTTTTACAATTTGTTGGTTGTTTTAACTTTGGGACCTATTTCTTGTTTTACCTTCATCTTGATTTTTCTTGTACTTTGTCCTTTTCTGATACCTTTTATTTCTAACACTCTCTTTCTTGTTGTCATCTGTTTTCTGGCTTATCTCCTTTATTTATTTTTACAATTTTCTTCTTTCTGGCTATTTGATCCAAACCCTAGACCTAAAATTTTATTTGGTTACTTTTATATTATATTTTCTACATTTTTTTTATACAGTTCCAAAAGTTTTCAAAATTCATATTTCTTTTATCACCACCACCAAAATACAAACTTCTGTCATATTTCCACCTCAGGACTAAGGTGGCTTCTATCATACCGTATCTCTCCCTTTATTCAACATCTTCATGACACAGGTTACATATATAATAATCCTCATGTTTTTGTAAACAGTATTCTTTACTTTGTAACAAAAGATACAGGTATACCTCGTTTTACGGCGGTTCGCTCTTACGGCGCTAAAATATTTTTCGGCGCTTGTCTCGCTCTTACAGCAACCATGCGCTGTACAGTTTTAATCAATAAATTTCCCATGCGGCGTTCAGTTTGAACGCAGCATTCATAAAACGCGCATCGTTCGAGGCTGAATCTGCTGTTGATGACGATGATGACAACGAAATTAAGGAAATGTCTGCCAAAGATTTAGAGCATTATGTAGGCCTACTGCATACAGTTGTGAAAGGATTTGAATCAATTGATAATAACTTTGAGAGAAGTTCGAAAGTTGGCAAAAGATTGCTAAACAACATCACATGCTACACTGAAATTCTTCGAGAGAGAAAGAGATGCTCAATGAAGCAAACGTCATTGACATCTTATTTTAAGCCAGTGCCGCAAATACCCGCACCTTCAAATCCTATCATTCAACAGCCATCATCGCCTCAACAACCATCAACATTAACGCTAGACTCTCCACCAAGCAAGAGCATTAGATTTATTGAAGGGTCAGATGACGAGTCTCACTAATCCCCTTGAACTTCCTTCAATGATATTAATAAAGTTTTTATTAAAGCTAAAATGTATTATTTTTATTTTATTTACCCTTCATTACGTATTTTATTTTTAAATTGAAACCATTATTTTTAGCCTAGCGCTATTGCGCAAATAATAAATGATAGTGTAAACAATTTTAAGGTGTTCATATATTGTTTTGAGTGAAAAAAAAGCAAGTGACTCGCATTTTGGCAGTGGTCTGGAACCATACCCGCCGTATTACCGAGGAATACCTATATGCAATATCTTCTGAAGGTACCAGATTCTTTAATTTATACTGTTTTAACTTTAAACCACTCCTCTCTTGGTTCAGGCCACATGGGTTCTTTAAGGTCGGAAAAATGAATTAAAGAACGTTATAAGTTTCCTAATCTTTCTAAATTAGTTGAAATGTTTTGTAAGGAATATCCTTCTTGTCTATCTCAATTAAAGGAAATATTCCTAAACATACAATAATATATTCATATCCTCTTCCATAAACTCCTTTTTCTAGAGTTCATAGATTTTATAGGTCCAATAAAAATGATTAATGTTACAGGCGCAGATTATATTTCGATTTGGAAAGACTTTGACAAGATATGCTGAAATCTGTCCCATCCCTTCCCGTAGTGGCATTCATATTGCCAATGTTCTTTTACATAGGGTTTTTGTAAAACACAACACACCCAACTTACTTTTGTCAGATAGGGTAGGTGAATACACCACAGATTTCTTTAAACAAATTTGTAAATTATGGAAAATCAATAAGGTAGAAATAAGTTTGTGCGCCTATTACCAATGCTTTGTCAGAAAGAGAAAACCTTAAGACAGAAAATTTTCTTTGTAATTTTGTAAATAAGCAAGGAAATGATGGGGAAGTTTCCTACCTTTCACCCAACTTTCTTTAAATACAACATATAATCATAGTTTAGGTGATTCTCCACATTATGTATTGCATTGTTATGACAAACGTCTTCCTTATGATGTAAATAATTACATTTCTCCATTTCCTAATTCTAATGATGAATTAATTCCTAGTTATCAAGACACTCATGATTTAGTTGCGAGAACAAATCTGATCAGAGAAATATCTCGGGAAAAATTAATTTCGGAAATGGAAAAAGTTTGTTACTAGACAACATGCAAATGCCAATGCAAATAATAGAGATATCAATGGAGGTGATACAGTCTACATCCTTTTTGTAAGACCACCTCACATTCCAGGTAAGCTCTTTAAACGTTGGAAAGGACCTTTTAGAGTAACTGGTAATTAAGGAAGAAATAGGTTCATTGTACAATGTTGATGGGGCTCTATTTTGCAAATAGGCCAAAATCACTGAAATTTTAGATTAAGAAAATTAGATTTAATTATAAGAAAGAGTAGAATAGTTGACATTCACTTAAATTAATGATTATATGCAGTTTTCAGAAAAAAAATCAGAAAATTACAAATTTTGTATAATAAAAGTTTTAAAAAAATACAAAAATTTTTGATTTTTTTTTTCTGATTCACAATAGTTATTTAACAGATTTACTTAGGTTAAGTTAAAGTTTGAAAACATGTAAGACAAAATTATCAATATAACTTGTATTTATACATATCATTGTTATTTTATTGTTATGTATCAATATTTGTATCATTTAACTACATTATTTATACTTTCAGCCACTATGGCTAAAAGATCAGCTTCAGCAGTATGGGAGTACTTTACAATTTTTCAGGGTAGGCTCGAAATAGCTAAATGTAACATCTGCAGCCAGGAAATTAAAAGAGGACTTCCTGGTGCCTCAAGTAAAATTTTTTCAACTCAATCTTTATGGGGGCATCTAAAATCCAAACACAAAGATGAACATTCACTAGCAGTAGAAGAGCGGTCAAAAGAAACGGAAAAGAAAAAGAAAATATTGAAAAAAAACAAGAAAAATCATAATTTTCTTATGTTTTGTTTGATTTAATTCACCATTAAAAAGTACAATTTGCAATTTTAACCAAAGCAGGTAAACTCCGGTTTTCTCTGATTAATGGACAGGGTTGGCAGGGGTTAGGGCCTCAGCAGGTCCATATATATATATATATATATATATATATATATATATATATATATATATATATATATATATATATATATATATATATATATATATATATATATATATATATATATATGTTTTGATTGAAACGCGGTATTTAAAGAAGAATTTTGTCACTAAAAGCTTTGTTTTAAATTTAAACTTTATTTTCTTAAATCTAGTTACAAAACACAAAATTGGAAATATCTTTCGTTTATCTAAATTAATACAAAGCACCGTAACTCTCTGTTCCCTTTTTTCTAATCTTTTGTGAGATCTATTGTTTCTTATATTCACTATTAATATTTAAATGGTAATTAATTGATGGTTTTGGCGTTTAGCTTACCGCCACAGGAGTCCTGTGGCGACTCTATCGTACGCTAAACTGAGTTCTTCCCTATTCGCGCTTTTGGAACGACATTTCAATCCGCTAGAGGGCTTGTGTCCTCTTATTGGTTGGTTCAATCTACGTGGCATTTACGAACAACATTATTGCACTTATTTACATTGTTATCTTAATCCAAAGCCTCAACTAAATTAACTAACAAGTAGTATATTGTTAAGGGTTATAACAAAGTTTTCAGTTTCATAATGATTAATTTATAAAATAACACATAGTTTAATTATGCAAGAGGATGCCGAATTCACAATACAGATCTTCGTTTAACACAAGGGGGGTGAGGAGTTGAGTCGGTTAGAACAAATTGTTTTACCCCCCCACAAATTTTCCAAAGCTTTAAAGTAAATTGGAAAATTTGTCAATCTTTCTTTGATAAGCCTACGACCATCCATTTTTACTTCTGAAAATTGTATTTTTTTTTTCATTGAGATGCTCCAGTACTTCTTTTATTCATCATATCGCGTTTAATGAAACCCTGGTGATGGAGAAGTTCTTGTTGCAAATAAACTGGTAGCGGCTTCTTTGAGCTCTCGCTTTAATTTTTTTTTTTTTTTTTTTTTTTTTTTTTACCTTCTTCCACCTAAGTGCGTAGCCACCTTAGGACGATTTCATTGGGACAGGCGATACATCCTGAATTATTAAAGTCTGAAGCCCTCTTTTTCTTTTCGCTGAATACCGCGAACATTTTCTAGGCGTTTGCGCGATTTCTTCATTTTCATTTATAACTCTGGAGGTATTTTCTTGCTTTCAGTTTTTGTTAAACTTCTTCTCCCGTATTGCGGTTTTCCGATTTCGGACTTTCTATACCTTTAATATGAAAAAATTTAACGTTGGCATTAGCAAGATATTCTGTCTAAAGTTTTAAAATCCAATGAGAGTTTTAAAGTTTCTTATTGTTCTCATTTTTTGGAGCATATTCCAAATGTCTAACGCGAGTCAGTTTTTTTTTTTTTTTCTTTTTTTTTTTCGGCAACTCTTGCTTATTTTTTCCTTTCTTTTCCAAATTTTCGCGATTTTTTTTTTTTTTTTTTTTTTTTTTTTTTATTTTTTGACTATTTTTAACCCATCTATTATTATTATTATTATTATTATTTATAATATTATTATTATTATTATTATTTATTATTATTATTACTACAATATACTTCCATTTTTATTTTATTTTTCTTATCACTATTATTATTATTTTTATTATTATTATTATTTATTATTATTATTATTATTATTATTATTATTATTATTATTATTATTATTATTATTTACTTCCCTTTTTATTTTATTTCTATTTTCCTTATCACTATTTTTTTTTATTATCATAATTTATTTTTATTATTAATATACACTAAAAAAAAACACACACACACACACACAACGTTTTCTTATTTTTAATATTCCTTCTATTTGTTCTTATATATCCAGGTTCTTCGCTCTATGGCGTGTACGCCTGTTATTGTGTGCATCCGTGTAAACTTTTTCCTCGGGCATTCCCTCACCCTTCCTTAACTTAAAATGGGGGGGATTTTAATCTTGGGTATTTCTTCTTTCTCCCCACTCCCTTCCTGGCTTGGGGAATTCAGCCTTGCAGCCGTCTCTTGGTGTAAATAGTTTCTCTCTTGTTCTTCGAAGGCGTAACTTGAGTCTCTTTCATCCCCTTAGCCAAATAACGGGGATGGGGTAGGTTTCTTTGGCCGCTTGTAAAAAAAATTCTTCTTTTCTTTTTTTTTTTTCGGAATTGTTCGCTGTTTCCTTTTTCCTTGTTTCTTGAAGTTGACTTCTTATTTCGCTTTTGTTCTTATGCGGCTCAAAAAAAAGAGTCACTGTCAATTCAATTTGCAATGTTGAAACACTGCAAACCGTCACTCCGGGGTCACCATAATTTGCAAGTGCAATTGCAAGATTGCTTGGTATATCAAGGAGAATTTTGTTACTAAAAGCTTTGTTCTTCTTTATTCTTTATTTCCTTAAATCTAGTTACAAAACAACAAAATGGAAATGATCTTTCGATTTATCTAAATTAATACAAAGCACAGTAACTCTCCATTCCCTTTTTCTAATCCTTTGTGAGATCTATTGTTTCTTATATTCACTATTAATATTAAAATGGTAATTAAATTGATGTTCTTAGCGTTCACCTTGCCACCACAGGCAAGAGACCTGTGGTGACTCTGTCAGATGATGAACTGAGGCTTTCTCTCCCTGCAATTCCCTCCTTGAGCGCCAAATTCCACTCAAAGAGAGAGCCCTCTTCTCATTGGCTGATTCAAATGGCACCATCACTTCAACTTTACTAAAATTTGTTATCTTATTTCAAGAACCTTAATTAAATTTAACTAGTAACTAGAACCATTAAGGGTTGTAACAAAACGTCAGTTTCTACAACGAGCCATTATTATGAAACCAATTATTAGACAAAAAAGGAGAGAATGCCGAAGATATTACAGATGCTGTATTGAACGCAAGGGGGGAGGGGAAAAGGAGTTACAATACCGTTACATATATATATATATATATATATATATATATATATTATATATATATATATATATATATATATATATATATATATATATATATATATATATATATATATATATATATATATATATATATATATATATATATATATATATATATACAGATATAAATGATAGTGGAACGATCGATGAGAAGGATTTGGATATAGCAATCAAGGTCCGTTTACGATTTTCAAGTTTGTATTAGTCATATATATATATATATCTTGTTTGCTCTTTTTATTTTAGGGGACGTCTGTTGGATTAAAGTTAGGGGTCACACAACACTCAGCAAGGGAAAAGCTTAATCAAGGACAATGGAAAAAATTATAAAGATAAAATAAGATTTAAAAAATTGGCAATCAGAACAAAAATTTATTGAAATTTTCATGAGTGTTTTGCTTTTACAAAAATAAAAAAATTAAAAAAAGTATTAATTTATTAAATAAATACTTTCATTTTAACGCTTTCTGTCAGAGCTTATTAGACATTAACTACACACTTTAATTTGTTTTTGAGCGACCTCTGACGTTTTTCCACCAGGGAATATATATATATATATATATATATATATATATATATATATATATATATATATATATATATATATATATATATATATATATATATATATATATATATATATATATATAAGAAAATATAAACAGTTAGAAGTCACAAGGGCTTATCAAGACTGTTCCAGTATAAAAATGTAAAAGTTGTCATTCGTTTTGAATGACTCTTCCCAGACTTAATTTTTCATTACGGAAATAATGTAGCCAACCGCAAATTATACATACAACATTCATTTTTTAAAGTCAAATTATAAACAAATAAGTCAACTACGCTGAAAAGTTAAACTAAATCACCATTGCCAAAAAAATATAAAAAATAAAAAATAAAAAATAACGGGGCCTTTAAGTTGAGTCAATGAATCAATACTACAATTCGTTGATCGTCCTTATGTTGATCTAACTTTTTCTTAAGACTGAAAGTGAGTTAATCTCAATTATATTAGCAGCTAAAAAAATACTTTCTCTTACTATTTTTTTTTTTGTTATGATCCGTGGAGAGCCTTTACGACCTACATTTACACTGTCAATCAACAAAAACATTTTGAAACCTGATTCATATCCCCTCTAAGAAATCTTTCTACGGAAAACTATGTCTAATTCTTTTACCATATCCTTGTAACACTTTTTTTAAATAAAAAATTGTATTCGTTGCCCTGCACTGCACATCTCCAGCATATTTAATGTCTGTATTTTTTTTTGATAAGTAACCCAAACCTGTCCTCAGTTCTTAACCAATGGTATAATAAAACCTTTATAGAGTTTACCAATCACCCCTTTACTTTTATAATTAACAATGCGATTTATTATTCCTAGCATTCTGTTAACTTTATTTCTCTCTTCTAAACAATGTTCTGAAACTTTCAACTTATTGCTGATAATCCCACCGAAATCTTTTCCTTTATCCGGAGACTTAAGCCATTTCCCTTACATTTCGTAAATGAAATTTGTATAACCCACGTGAAAAGCTTTACAGCTTTTATGATTAAAATTTACTTGCCACTTTTCAGGCCAAAAAAAGTTTAAATCTCTCTAAACTCTCATATATCATTAAATATTTTAACTGGATAAGCCAGCTTAGTGCTATCAGCAAACTTAGAAACTAAGCATTTTATTTCCTTATCTAAATCATTAATACAGATTAGGAATAAAAGAGGATCCAGCACAGAGCCTTGAAGAACCCCACTATTCACCTGCTCCAATGATGATTTATTGTCATTTAATACTACATACTCTTTTCTGCCTTTCAACCCCTCATGTATTCAAAAATGTATAATGCCTCCTAAACAACTCTGAGATAACATGTGAATCAGTCTTTTATAAGGAACCCTATCAACAGCTTTATTAAACTGAAGATATTCTATATCATCAACTGGCTCCCTTTATCGATGCTATTAGTAATACGCTCCTTAAGTTCCAAATTTGCTTTCTTAAAACCATGTTGAGAGTCTCACAAAATTATATTGTCGACAAAATGTTTTTCTATTCGACTTTTCAATATTTCTTCTAGAATTTTTACTACTAATAGGGTTAAACTAGCTGACCTTTCATTTCCAAGATCAACCCTACTACCTTTATTATATATATATTGACACCATATAAGCAATTTTTCACTCCACTGG
The DNA here is from genome assembly GCA_009176605.1 of Armadillidium nasatum. Taxonomy (NCBI): domain Eukaryota; kingdom Metazoa; phylum Arthropoda; class Malacostraca; order Isopoda; family Armadillidiidae; genus Armadillidium; species Armadillidium nasatum. Next base: position 94,470 of record SEYY01000741.1, read on the forward strand.
TACCAATAACAATAAGTAAGAGAAGAGAGCTATAAACATTAAATATTAACTGTTTGGAATACTATTACTACTTTCCTTTAGCATTTTTTATTGTACACCATTAGAACCTGAAGACATTTTCAGTCAATATGTTCAACATTATGAAATGCATAATCTCTACTCTGCTTTTTGATACAACTGTTATCAAACCTTTAATCTTTATAGTCAATGCAAAATAGGTGTTAAAAATATTGATTAATTCTTCATCAGACCCAACCATTTTATCATTTATCTTAAAAGGGCGAAGCTTTGAATTATTATTATTATTATTATTTTTATTATTATTATTATTATTATTATTATTATTATTATTATTATTATTATTAATAATAATAATAATAATAATAATAATAATATATTATATATTATTATTATTATTATATTATTATATATTATTATTATTATTATTATTATTATTATTATTATTATTATTATTATTATTATTATTATTATTATTATTATTATTATATTATATTATTATTATTATTATTATTATTATTATTATTATTATTATTATTATTATTATTATTATTATTATTATTATTATTATTATTATTATTATTATTATTATTATTATTATTATTATTATTATTATTATTATTTTTATTATTATTATTATTGTTGTAAAAAGTAAAAAAAATCTTAAATTTATAAAAGCTAAAAAAATTTCTTCAAATCTTTATCATTTCTTACAGATTTAACTTCTGATTGTCTCTTAGATCTTATTACCTGATGTAATTCATTATTTTTATCCTATAAGTTTCCAGATTTATTATACTGTTACTGTTTCTGAACGTCTTGAACCACATATACTTATCCTTATGTTTATCTCTTATTTCCCATCTCTACCAATTGGATTTTCTGTTCTTTTTCCTAATTTGTCTGACTGAATTTTATCCAAAATTAGATTGAATGTTTCCCACTTTTGAAAACAGATTTGGTTCTCAAATTCTTCATTCCAGTTAATAGTGTCTGAATTTATCAAAATCAAGACAAAAAATCTTTTCCATATTTTCTAACTGTGGTTTAGTTATTACAATTAAATTTAAACAAATTATGTTATGATCACTGTTATTCAAGTTTTCCTCAACTGTAACATAATTAACTAAGGAATTTTCATTCAATATGGCAGTGCATCTTATTGCCCCATAAATCAGCTGGCTTAAAATACTATCAAGTATACAGTGACAGAAATAAACTAGTTTGATTAGTACTAGAAACAGCACTCCAATCAATATCAGGAAAATTGGAATCAACTATTTTGATAATACGCATTAATCTGCCATAATCTCGTTTATCATTGAGACATTAAGTTCTTTATCCTGAAAAGGCTCCTTTTATATATAGTTTACTACTAAAAACAATTTCAACGCATAGAGAGTCAACCTCCGGAACAATTTCTCCTATCGTAAAACTTGTAAAAATTTAAAAACTTAATACCATTAACATTAAAGAAGTTCTTTAAACGGTCGTCTATCTTCAAGGCAGCAAATCTACAGTAGACCCACATCACCTCTAAGTAAAATTCCAGATGTCTCACCTTTCCTTCTGTTTTTGTTTAATCATCTCAACGAGTTCTGAAATTCAAAAAAATAGTCCTTCTGATCTCTTGTCGCTTATATCATTTGTTCTCGCATGTATTATAACCATTACATTCTCAGAGGTATCTGAC
>SEYY01000741.1:101180-108974 GCA_009176605.1 Armadillidium nasatum
CCAGAACACTCAGTTTCTTAGAAACTTGTTTAGAATGAGAGGTAATATGATCCTTCTAAGAAATATCACGAGAAAAAGAAACACTGAGAATACTAAGGACAGATGAAGGTTTGAGTTGTGTATTTTCGAAGATATCATAGTTGTGTAGAAGATTGTGTCGAATAGAGAGAAGGAGGAACTGAATTTTTAGAGGGATTGAAAATGAGCGTGTTTTCTATGCTCCCATTTGAAATATGAGAAAAATCATAGGTCAGTTGCTCCAAGGCCACCATCCTTGCGTCAGTATCTGCTGTTGGGAGAAGTATCTCTCAAAAGGAAAGGAGTAATGAAGGCGAAGTCATCAGAATAGGAGTGGATAAGTGATGAATTAGTAGAGAGAAGGTCATTAATAAAAATAGAAAAAGAGTTGGGGATTGACAGATCCCTGAGGAACGCCATTATTTATAGGTCTAAAGGAAGAACGTCGGCCGTCTACAACAGCTGCTGTAGAACGGCCGGAAAGGAAATCAGAGAGAAGGGTAGAATCCGAAAATGGGAAGTTTGGATATATATATATATATATATATATATATATATATATATATATATATATATATATATATATATATATATATATATATATATATATATATATATATATATATATATATATATATATATTATATAATATATATATATATATATATATATTATATATATATATATTATATATATATATATATATATATATATATATATATATATATATATATATATATATATATATATATATATGCATAGCTAGAGTTGAGAGGCAAATCTTAAGAGCAAATAAAATACTAATATGCTCCGATATAAGACGCTGAAGATGTGCAAGACAAAGGGAGTTGAGAAAAGTAGATAAGAAGAGTGTGTTCCAGACTTTACCAGTAGAATATATGTAAGATATATCATAGCGTTTATATCTGAGGTTAGAGAGTTGAACAAAGAAAGAATGAGACTATGTAGGATGACATTTCGCGCGAGCCCTTTTCAACGGATTTCAGAATGAGAGTTGAGAGCTCAGAAGTACAGTGTCCGTTGTAATAGTTATATTATGGAGAGTGACGGAACAATTCGACAGGCAGAAAACGACTGGAGACAGTGAGAGCAAAACTAGACTCCACTTTTTCAAGGAGAGTTGTGTGTGTGGAACCACTCCAGATGAGTGAGCTGTTGCACATACAGGGGCGAACAACACCTAAAATGAATAAGTAATTGGGGTGGTGTAAAGAAATTCGGAAGGAGCCCTAGAACATTTGGCCATTAAGAATCGTGTTTATAAAGAGAAGAAATGTGATTCTTCCAAGAAAGATCAAGAGAAAATGAAACTTTGAGAATATTAAGGACATTCGAAGGTTTGAGTTACGTTTTCGAAGATGCGATAGTTTTGTGGTAGGTTCTATTTAGTAGAAAAATAGAGAAACTGAGTTTTTAAAGCATTGAACAGAACCTTGTTTTCTCTGCTACAATTAGCAATACGAGAAAGTTCAGAGGTTATCTGATATAAGACCTCACTCCTAGCGTCAATTAATTGCTGTTGGATAGGATGCCTTTCAAAATGAAAGGAATAATGAAAAATGGAGTCGCTAATATAGACGTCGATAGGTGGGGAAGTACCAGAGAGAAGATCACTAATGAAAAGTAGGAAAAATGTGGGGATAGGACAAATTCATGCGAAACACAACTATTAATAGACTTAAAGCAGGTATAAAAAAATCAGAGAAAAGAATAGCCTCCGAAAGATGAAAGTTTTGAAATCACAGCTTCGTGTTTGACTCTATCGAAGGCTTTCGATATATTTAGCATCACAGAAAAAGATTCAAGGAAATGACGAAGAGTGGCTGATCAAGAATCAGAGAGAAAGGAAATAAGATCCCCAGAATAGAGTTTCTTACGAAAATCATACTGGCTATCAGAGAAAAGATTACAGTAAAAGAATGGAAAAGTTTTCAAATCTTCAAGTTAAGGATAGGTTGGAAAACTTTAAAACGAATAGACGTTTCAAAGAAATTGAATTACAGTTAGATGGCTGAGAGGGTTCTCTTTTTTTGGCACAAGCTGAATGAGAATAGTTTCCAGCAAAAATCGAAGCAGAAAAAATTGGGACGAAATAGTTTACCAAGGAAAAGTGCAAACTAAGAAGCACAAGAGGAATAGCGGTGGGGTCATAGCAACCTTGTGAAATTCGACTCTTTAAAAACTCACCTTCTTCCCATCTCTCTCTCATCTCTCACTATGTTTTGAGAAAGCTATCGTATGAAACTTGATTCTGATATATCTTAGTCGCCGAAGTTTGGATCGTGGAAGGAAGAAGTGTAGATACTTCTTGACCTTAAAGTTACTTTCTAAGTTGAGATTTAGTTTTGTAGGTACAGGTTGACCTGTTCTAAATATTCAAAATAGAAGGTTTCTCTTGTTCCATTCTCAGTTTGTTCTGAAAGAGAGGAAGGTTGCTCTTGTTCCATTCTCAGGTTGTTCTGAAAGGGAGGAAGGTTACCCTCTGCTCACCACTTCATAACGCCTTTAGCATTACATTAGAAATACTTAATGATTGAACCTATAAAACGCCTTATCCGAAGCGCTACCTTATTTCGATTTATTGTAAATATATCCATATAAACCCGATATTTTGATTTTTATCATTTTTTTAGATCCTGCCACATTAATAAAGTAAAATTGTACACAGCGGTGTGTTTAGTACAATCATTAATAATTTAACTTCATAAATGTGCCAGGAAGTAAAGTAAACATAAAATTTTTTTATGACAGTAACTTTAATATTAACGTAATCAAATATGGAGGCTGAAGGAAACGTTAATTAATGGACTTCAGTATTCAAATATAGTAGGTAAATTAAAACGGGAAGTCTAGCTCTAAAGGATTTATAAGTCAATTATATATATATATATATATATATATATATATATATATATATATATATATATATATATATATATATATATATATATATATATATATATATATATATATATATATATACCACAAAACCACTAAATAAAACAATAAAAATAATAAAAAGTTAAAATTAAGGGGAATTAACTAAGTGCTAAAACCAGAAATAGAAGAAAAAGGAATAAAAATTTAAAACGCACTAAACAATAACTCGATCTGGAATAAATTTTCCAATACTAATTTAATCACCAACCTGTCTAATTATATACCTACAAATACCGAAAGAGAACTTCTCGGTTTTGGATTAAGTTTTGCAATCGGACCGTCTAAAAATAGTAAACTACAAATTCTTTCCTCTTTTAGTGCGAAAAAAACTATTATTCCCCTAATTATAAAAAATCTCAATAGTAACTCGACATATCCTTCCGTTACGCTATCAAATTGCCCTACGAAATCTAAAAAATAATAAAGACATAATCATTAGACAAGCTGACAAAGGTGCAGGTGTTGTTCTGATGAACTACACTGATTATATAGAAAAAGCTGAAATAATGCTGAATATTCCTACTACATACGAAAAATTGAATAACAATCCGCTAAATTCCCAAACTTATTACTTTAAAAACCATGTCAAAAATCTACTCCCTGCCGAAATATATAAAAAATTAATAATTAACAATCTATCATTGCCTTATTTTTATGGTATCCCAAAATTACATAAGCCTAATATCCCCCTACGTCCCATCATTTCCTCTACCAATGATAATTTTTGTAAATTAAACAAATGGCTGGCTAAATTAATTTCCCCATTATTAGGAACAATTTCTGATTCTCATATTAAAAACTCTTCGCACTTTAAAACACGTATTGGTTCCATAATTCCCACCGAACCATGCATTAATCAGTTTTGATGTAGTAAATTTATACACCAATGTACCAATCCCGCAATTTCTTGAATTTTTGGCCAAAAAATTAATAAATATTGTCCTGCCCATTCCCGTTAATAATTTTATTCTTTTGCTAGAAATGTGTTTGAAACAAAATGTTTTTTCATTTAACAACAAGTTTTATAGACAAATATTTGGTGCTGGCATGGGCAGCAGTCTCAGTCCAATTGTTGCCAACATATATATGGAGTTTTTCGAGACTTTACTATTACCAAATATACCTTCCTTCCACTCAATTTTTTCTTGGTTTAGATACGTAGATGACGTAATTGCAGTTGTTCCCAGTGATTTCCCCGTAATTGATTTCATCTCTCAAATGAATGATTTGACTCCCTCAATAAAATTCACATATGAATGTCAAATTAATAACCACATTTCATTTTTAGATCTGAATATTCTGCAAAATAACACAGCTCTTACATTTAAAATATTCAGAAAACCGAACCTCCAAAAACCAACTTTTGCATTCTTTATCCGACCACCCTGACTACATCAAAAATAATTTTCAATTCCTTCTCTCGATCGCTTTTACTCACAGATCCTTGCTTTATAGATGAAGAAAAAATATTTGTTTTCCAACTTTTCCTGAACCTCGGATATTCACATGACTACATCCAAACGCAATACCGAAAAGCACGTTTAAACTTTTATAATTGTCATAATCCGTCTATTCCTGTCCAGCCCCAAAATATAATCATACTTCCTTATGCAAAATCGTTACTATGTTTGAAATTTACGTTGAAAAACATTCTTAACATTAACCTTATTTTTACATTCCCAGACACTTTGCATTCAAATTTAATTAGGAACAATACATCCAAAATAGTACCAGCAGGAGGTGTGTATAAAGTTGATTGTGACACTTGTCACAAATCTTATATTGGTGAGACTTTAAAGACTTTACAATTTCGCATTTCACAACATAAAGCTGATATTCAAAGACAAAATCTGAGTAATGCCTTTTTTTCACACATCACTGAAAATCACATTATCAATTGGAATAGTTCTCGGTTCATATATTTTTCTAAAAATAAAAATATCTTAAGACTGTTGAATCATTTTTTATAAAAAATAGTAACAATTTTAATTCTTCCACCGGTTTCTTTGAATTGGATGATTTTACTTTTAATTTTTTAAAGACACTTTTATGATTTTGGTTTTTTAAAATGTATTGTTATGTGCATATTTTTGTGATGTGTTAATATGTTTTAATGTTGTATGTTATTTATGAATGTATGAATATTGTGTATATGTTTATTATATATATATATATATATATATATATATATATATATATATATATATATATATATATAATATATATATATATATATATATATATATATATATATATATATATATATATATATATATTATATATATTTATTTTTTTTTATTTTTTTTTTTTTTTTATTTATTTTATTATATATATATATATATATATATATATATATATATATATATATATATATATATATATATATATATATATATATAATATAAATAAAAAAAAAAAAAAAAAAAAAAAAAAAAAAAAAAAAAAAAAAAAAAAAAAAAAAAAAAAAAAAAAAAAAAAAAAAAAAAAAAAAAAAAAAAAAAAAAAAAAAAAATAATAAATATTAATAAATGAAAATCAATTATGTAAACTAGAAAATCTAACACAAAAATTAAATTAATAAATGAAATAAAATACAAAAAAATTAAAATTCTAATATTGGTTAAAAGAGAGAGAGAGAGAGAGAGAGAGAGAGAGAGAGAGAGAGAGAGAGAGAGAGAGAGAGAGAGAGAGAGAGAGAGAAGAGAGAGAGAGATGAGAGAGAGAAGAAATCGGCAAAACGCTAGGTTTATTAAATAATAAGGGTTTACTAAATATTTTGATCTAATTTAATTAATAATAATAATAATAATAATAATAATAAAAATATAATATAATAATAATAATACAATAACAGTAGAAAATGAAAAAGTTTGACAAAATCTTCTTTAAAATTTTCCTCGTAATGTCAATGAAGATTTAAACCAATATTTAAATAATTCGAATATGTTATTATGAAAAAAAAAAAATTAAAGATCAGAGAAATATCTTACCCCTCCAGTACGTCCTATGCTTTTTGAACAACTGGAGTATTATCTACTTTTTTCAAAATTTCTATCTTGTTTCAGAAAATAATCAGTTTTTATTTTATGTGATTTAAAATTAAGATAATTTTAAGATAATACTATTAACAAAGTTAATAGAAACTCGGGGGTTGTGAAAAAAAAATATGAATGCTAGATGTTTGGCTTTGCCTAGGTAGTTTCTGGAGTAGTAGGAAGTTCAAGAGATTGGTTCGGGTTGTGGTAGTGTATTATGGTTACTTCTGTTTTGAGTTTTTAATTTAGTAGAAAGCTTTGTCTTTAAAGTGTATATGAAAAGGAATGAAATAAAAATAGTAGTGGTTAAGGCTATTTCCAAAATTGTGTAATGTTCTGGAAGCCATGCTTAGTGGTTTTGCAATTTTCTATTAAGTTAATCTAGTTGTTAGTTCCAATAAATGTTTATGGGATTAATTGTAGTCCATTGGGGTAGATTTAAAAATTGAGATCATTTATAATTGTTGATTGGGCAATATGGAAATGTAAATAAGTCTTTGTTATTATTTTGATGATATTTATTTATGTTTGTTCTTCATATTGGTATATGAAGTGTTCCCCCTGTGAGGAAATTTGTTTGGTGAGAAGTGGAAGGAGGGGTGGTTGGGGTGAGAGAGTTTGAGTTTTTGGTGGTAGAGGAGGAGGTGGTGCAGAAGATGGAGGTGGAGGTCTGGCAGGGGGTCTAGGTGGAGGGAATGGGGGTTCGCCAGTACCTCGAGGCATATTTTGTTTAGGAGGTAAAACCCAAGTTTTGCTACCCAATGTGATGGTTTCAGAAGAAGTGTTCTGTGATTGTTGGGAGGATGCAGGAAGAAGGAAGTGAGCTTTTCTGTGGGCCTTGTGTTGGGTGTTGAAGTTGATGTTGTTTCATCTGACTGCGTAAAGACATGGGAAAAGATTTAGGTATGTGTTGGTAAGTGATTGGTGGTTTGTAACTGGGATCAAGGTGTTTGTAATCAGGTGGTGTGGGTGGAGATGTATCTTGGTCGGATGGAGGAGGAACTTCAGGTGCTATATTCTGGGGAGGAGGGGTAGAATGGGATGTTATCGTTTTAGGCGGTGGGGACAAAAGACGTGGTGGTGAAGGGAATATATCCAAGGTAGGTGAAGGAATGGGTAAATGAGAATGAGATGTTGGTTGAGGTAGAGTAGGTGAAAAAAGTTGTTCGAGGGAGTTTTAGAATGTGGAGTGTGGGTAGGAGAAGTGGGTATGGTGGAATGATCGGGTTGTTGTGGTGGGTTATGAGGAGGTAGTGTTGGTTGAGTAGGTGATGTGTGTGGAGAAGGGCGAATAGGGAAGGGATGTGAGAGTAGGATAACTCTTGGTGGAGGATTGATACGTGAAGAGGTGTGAGGGTGGGGTTGAGGTTTTGGTTGATTTGGAGCAGATGGTAGTGGAAGTATAGTGGGAGGAGGATTGGGAGCGATTTTGACGTTGTCTGTGTGTACAATAAATTCTTTGGGGGTGTCTAAACATTGGAGTAAGAGTTTGTTAAAAGAAATGTGGCGTTTTACAAGAAAGGGACCTGTCCATTTTGGGAATAACTTTGGGGATTGATGGGTTTTTAGTGTCCAGTATATAAACATAGTTACCAATGTGTATGTCTTTTATTAGAGCTTGTTTGTGTTGTGTAGCTATTTGTTTTTGTGTGGAGTCTAACAGGTGTTGACGAGCTATATCTCTGATTGCAGTTGCTCTTTCAGCTAATTCATCAATGTAGTCGTTGGTGGAGTCTGTGTTGTTGAAAGGTGATATGTAATTTGTTAAATGCCAAGGTAG
>SEYY01000742.1:0-10000 GCA_009176605.1 Armadillidium nasatum
TTAAAAAAAAGGGTCAGAAAAGATTATGAGGTAAATGTAGCAATCTCGAAAGCTAAGGTAACTTCCTGACACCTATTTTGGGGAGTTCACAGGTCCTCCCAGGGACCCCTTTCCCAGACTTTAGTCTAATGTCGATGAGTTGACCCCCCTCAAAACAGTGTCAAGAAAGAGCGTGAGGTTGATTTGAGCGGAGTGTTTTGCAATTGCAAATCAAAATCCCGTTGGACTTATCTGCCTGTTCCATGATCGACATATATTATATATATATATATATATATATATATATATATATATATATATATATATATATATATATATATATATATATATATATATATATATATATATATATATATATATATATATATATATATATACTTAAACTTTTTGCTCATTATACCACGAAAATGTAGTCAGAAAATAAATATATCAGTAATTTACCCTTCTTTGAGAATCTGATTTGCTTAAACTTAAAGGTTGCTGATCGCTTTGATAAGGTGTCCATTCTGTTGCAGGTCGCAATTGTTCATATTTTTTCTCAGAAGCTGAAAAATAAGAGAAAAAAAATCTAGCTTATTAAAATATTTACACAATTATATTTACAATTATATCGTTGTTGACAATCTTGCTATTTTGTTGCACCCTCTCATTGCAATACCTAAAGTTAAAAATTGTATTTATATTGAAAAAATAACTGAAATATAATAACCTGCTAAATCGTTACTATATTATATATATATATATATATATATATATATATATATATATATATAATATATATATATATATATATATATATATATATATATATATATATATATATATATATATATATATATATATATGTGTGTGACTGCACTTTAGCCTCCTTAAATATCTCAAAAACTACTAAACGTACGTTAAAAAGGATAACATTTTTGAAATCCTTGAAGAATTGTGATAAAGAAAATAATAAAAGATGTAAAAAAAAGTTTAAAAAAAAAAAAAAAAAAAAAAAAAAATTTTTTTTTTTTTTTTTTTTTTTTTAACATTATTATTATTATTAAATTTTTTTTAAACGAACCCAGTACGACTTATTTAACCTGACGACCGAAGATGCCGTGGGATCGTGGCCTAACCGATAGCTGGTATGTTGCCGTAGGATCGTAGCATACTGCCATATTACACCAAAATATATATATATATATATATATATATATATATATATATATATATATATATATATATATATATATATATATATATATATATATATATATATATATATATATATATATATATATATTTAACATTTTCGTTACAATTTTCTACATAAATTTATCATACTGCAAAATATCGGAATTTGGCTATTTGACTCATAAAAAGACGCTGCCAGACGTGCGCCTCCAGACGTACGATGTCGTCCATACCATTAAAAAACCATAAATTATGTAGTTATTAAAATTATGTTTGTTTTTTTTTAATTCCCAATTTTTTCCTTATCAAAATTCTTCAACGATTCCAAAAATGTTATCCTTTTTAACGTACGTTTAGTAATTTTTTAGATATTTAAGGAGGCTAAAGTGCAGTCTGGCCATATATATATATATATATATATATATATATATATATATATATATATATATATATATATATATATATATATATATATATATATATATATATATATATATATATATATATATATATATATATAAGAATGGAGTCAAGTATCGGTATCGCTACTATCGGCAAAGTTTGTTATCGGGTGTTGGTATATAAAGGTTTTATAGGTATCTTTATCAGTAAAAAAAGAACCGATACCGATACCAAAATCTTGCATAAAAGAAATGTGATTGTTTCTGTAGAAAGATAACATTAATAATAAATTTTAAAATGTGACAAACTTCAGTTTGACTGAAGTTTGTCACATTTTAAAGTTTATTATTATTAATGTTATAGTTATTATTATTATTATTTGACTAGGATTAAAAGTCTCGTTCCCTCAAGATCGAATGGGTATATAATCAGGGTTGATATTAATTATAACGACAAACCCTGGGATCTTATTAAACACGCAATGCTGGGCGAATCATGTCTAATGAACTTTGGCCAGGAAATGCACGGTTAAGGAGATAACACAAATACCCATCCGTGGAGGTATACATGGTATGCGGCAACTGGTGGATCGGTTGAACGTACGGAAAGCGTAAGCCTGTGTAGAACCAATGACCACTTGCTAACAGCTATAAACGTTATTCTCCAGGACGTTGTAATGGATTGACGGGTCTGATCCAGAACCTTTGCCTGTCTCCACAGTTTGTCTCGTCGGACCGTATTGAACGTACTCCATGAAGAAACGTGTAGAAGCTTGCAACGAGTCAGAAGGGTTCACATTTTGAACACCTACTATAATGTTGAACTACCGGCCGATTGTAATGAAATTTACCTTACTTATAGAAAATGATCCAAAACGAACGAAAATCATATTTAAAATGCCGAGAAACGAAAGGGAAGTAAATTATCGAGTTTTAAAAATTGAAAAAATCAGCGAAAAATCCAGAAATCTAGGCCATTTGCGATCGTATATTTCATAAATTCTTAAAGTCGTGTAGCGTTTAACGGTACGATGTGGGTGTGAAGCAATATATATATATATATATATATATATATATATATATATATATATATATATATATATATATATATATATATATATATATATATATATATATATATATATATATATATATATATATATATATATATAACCTTACCTTAAAGAATTAAATTTTGAAGAGCACTAATGTAATTAACTGAACCAAAAGAATTAAGAACTTTTTTTTTATATTATAACAAATGAGTTATTTAATGAAAAAATTGAATTGAACTATTTTAAAATTTGAACGAAGAAATCTTTGCCAACCTATCAAAATTAAACAAAAAATTATGTAACCAAACCTACCTTTACCTAACCTACATTTTATGAAATATACGGTAGCAAAATGGCCTACATTTCAGGATTTTTCTCTACTTTTTTCAATTTTTAAAACTCGATAACTTACTTCCCTTTCGTTTCTCGACATTTTAAATATGATTTTCGTTCGTTTTGGATTATTTTCTATAAGGGTAAATTTCGTTACAATCGGCCAGTGTAAGTGAAATAGATAAGACCCAAAAAGAGAGCACCATACACGTTTTGGAAATGAAAATTAATATTAATAGATAATACTTTATTTAATCATAACACACGCTCAAATTGAGCACCCTCTGCATTAAAACACACATTTGTTCTTTTCATGAAACGGTCTTTCACACTCCTGAGGGTTTCAGGGGTGATCATTTGGCATATAGTTGTTATTGCATCCCTTAAATCATCAAGAGTGCGTGGAGGATTTTTGTATGGGAACATCCTCAAGGTAGTCTTGTTTTAAGTGTTTTAAAATTTGTGAAGTGTTTTTTGTTTTAACTCAACGTATGAAAAATTGAAGCTGCCAGAAACTTCTTTACTAAATGAAGTTTTAAGATAAGTTTTAATTAGTTTCTTTTAATTTAAGCATATTTATTTCCCCATTTATTTATTTTTTCTCTTTTAGTTCTCTATTGCTTGCTGTTTTTTATTTTGTTTTAGGTTCTCGTTTTAGCATTAGTTTACTGCGAGTATATGAACGTTCGTGTGTTTGCATGTGTGCTTACGAGTGTGTGTTTCTTTGAACGACAAGATCCAGTGGACGAGGGGGTTGGTGTAGACGGGGGCTTTCTATTGACTTTGCTAACGTCCGTGGCCTTCGTGCAAATATCAAATCCGTGGAGTATCACCTCTCTAACTCCCACCCTAAGCTTTTGCTTCTGTCTGAGACCCAGTTGGACAGGGATTCTTTCACTAACAACCTCAATGTCTATTACTACAACTTTCTTTCACAATTTCCAACTAAATGGTGGAGTTTCTGCCTATATTAACATTAACACTCCTGTGACATAATTTTAATCCTAATTTCGATGTTTTATTGCTTAAAACCTGTCTTCCTACTACTACTATTATTTTGTGTTTCTGCTACTACTCCCCTAATGGAACAGATTTTCCAGTTCTTTTTCAATATCTTACTAATTCTCATAAGACTTACTTCTTATCCAAATGCTGAAATCCTCTATTTAGGGGGATTTCAACGTACACCACAATGAGTGGTTGGTTGTGATCCTTTCATACTGATACATTTGGGAAGGATCTCAACGATCTGGAGCAGTTGATTTGGGAACCCACATACACTCCAGATCGTCTTAATCAATTCTTGAACACACTTGATTTATGCTTCACCACTACTCCTTCTAGATATAAAATTGCAAATACACCCTTTTCCCTCCTATCGGTAACTCTGGCCATAATCTCATAGTTCTTAATTATGTTTTCTCTCCAAAAGCTCCACCATCTCCTAAACGTACTTTCTGGCACTTTAATTGGGCTAATTGGGGGGGCAATGCGTCGCTTCTTTGCTAACTACCATTGGAGTGAATCTTGCTTTGGCTCGGGGGACGCTTCTGTCTCTGCTGAAAAGGTAGGGGCCGTAATCCTTGACGGGATGGGCAGATTCATTCCATCTTCAACTAAATCTTTTTCTCCTCAAAATCCATTGGTTCGATGGCAATTGTTCTCTTGCCCTTCGGGAGAGAGACAATGCTTATCGTGAATGGAAAAACTCTCCTTCTCCTATCACTCTTGCTAATTTTCATTCAGCTCGGAATCGTTGCAGGGATGTTCTTCGAAGGACTAAGCGTATTTTCACTAAAAGGAAGTGCGCTGATCTTTATGGTTCTCCTACTTATAATAATTTCTGGCCTCTTGCCAAATCTCTAATAAAATATCTCTTTCCTCCTCTTATTCGCTCTGATGGTTCTGTAGCTAATACTCCTTCTGAAATGGCTAATCTCTTCAGCGACCTTTTTTGATCTAATTCCACCCTGCTCGATTCTGATTTCCCTCCACCTACTCCTCTCAGGTGTTCCATGTCTCTACCTGTAATTACTCATGTCGGGTGTATAGGATCCTGAAATCTATAAACGTTAGGAAAGCCAGTGGCCCGGATGGCAATCCCCCTTGCGTTCTAAGGGAGTGTGCTTCCGAGTTAGCGCCTGTCTTCGTTCAGCTCTGCTCTCTATGCCTAGTTTTCTCTCAGATCGCTCCATTTCGGCACTTGTATATGAAGCAACTTCTTCCTCCTTTGCTGTCAACTGTGGTGTTCCTCAGGGTTCTGTTTTATCTCCAACTTTATTCTTACTTTTCATTAATGATCTTCTCAACTTCACTTCTAATTCAGTTCACTCTTAGGCTGATGACTCGACTCTACATTTTTCACTTCATTTCATATCTTCTCTCTCTTTTGCGTCTAGAGTTGCTTCTCGTCTTCGACTTTCCGGTTTAATTCTTGTCGATCTGGATGGGATTTCCCGGTGGGGTATAGCAACCTTGTGAAATTCAACAAAAACTCAACAGACACCCTTTAAAGAAAATTAAAAAAAAAAAACTAAATGATGGTAGCCTCGGAGAAGCATCGAGGGGCGGCTTCCAAATATAGCCCTTCATCCACCCCTTCCCCCATCACCACTTGGGAGTTGGTGGCCTCCGGTGATGGGGTTGGTGCCACCAGGACTACGGCTGCCAGCTTGTCCTGATGCACGGTCTATTTTTTTCATTAATTTCTGCAACATTCGCGGTCTGCACTCTAATTTCCACTTTGTTGAACATCACCTCTCTTCTTCTAGACCTCACCTCTTATTCTTGACCGAAACTCAGATGTTTGAGCGTTCTGATAACAAACCCTATTCTGTTTCCTCCTACTGTCTCTATCCTCAATTTTCAGCCAAAGGCGGTTGTTGTGCATACGTGCGCAACGATGTCGTTTGTTCTCGTGTCTCTAATTTGGAGTCTTCCGAATTTTCCACCTTATGGCTTAGGCTCTCTTGCCATTCTACGACTAAATTCATTTGTTCAGTTTATTTATCTCCTAATTCTACTGACTATGCTAAATTCTTCGACTATTTAAACTCCAAAATAGAGCATATTCTCTCTTCTTCTCCTTTCTCTGAAATCATCATATTAGGTGATTTCAATGTTCACCACCGCCAATGGCTTTCTTCTAGTTCTCATGATACAGCTGGTGAACGTGCCTTCCTTTTCGCTATCCAAAACGACCTTGAGCAGTTGGTGCAGCTCCCTACTCGTATCCCTGATCGTCTTGGAGATGAACCCAACATTCTAGACCTTTTCCTAACTTCTAATCCTTCTCCTTATACTGTTAAACTCTTTCCTCCTCTGGGTTCCTCCGATCACCTTCTTATCTCTGTATCCTCTTCTATCTCTTCAAGTCTTCCGCAGGAAAGACCCCCTTCTAAGAAAGGAAACGTTTGTGGCACTTCGGTGCCGCAAGCTGGTCGGACTTGCGGTCGTACTTCTTTGATTTCCCGTGGAATGATTATTGCTTCCGTGGGAGGGGTCCCTCTGAGTGTGCAGAACGCATTACCGAGGTGATTCTCTCTGGCATGGAGGCATACATTCCATATTCTTTCCCTTCTACTAAACCTAACAAACCTTGGTTTAACTCTGCTTGTTCTCGTGCTATCCGCCGCAGGGATGCTGCCTTCAGGGATTACCGTCGTCTTCAAACTCCAGAAACTCACGATACTTATATTTCATCCCGGAATCGTGCAAAATCTATCCTTCGTAACACTAAAAACTCCTTTCTCCGTAGAAAATGCAATAATAATCTTTCTGGTTCCTCTTCTTCACGTTCTTTCTGGCATTTTGCAAAAAATGTCAACTCTAACTTTGCTTCTTCCTCTTTCCCTCCTTTAATATCTTCCGACGGCACAACTGCTGTTTTACCTTCTTCTAAAGCTGAACTCTTTGCTCAAACTTTTGCCTCTAATTCAACCTTAGACGATTCCGGAGCTATTCCTCCTCCTTCAACCCCCTCTAACTCAATTATGCCTAAAATTCAAAATTTCTTCTAAAGATGTTATTTCTTCTCTCTCTGAGCTTAATACTAAGAAGGCGTACGGTCCTGATGGTATTCCTCCTGTGGTTCTCAAAACTTGTGCTTCCGAGCTTGCACCCTGCCTTGGTAAACTATTTCGTCTTTGTCTCTCTACTTCAACCTTCCCTTCTTGCTGGAAACGTGCGCTCATTCAACCTGTGCCGAAGAAGGGGGACCCCTCTCAACCCTCCAACTACCGTCCTATTTCTTTGACCTCCGTTCTCTCTAAAGTTTTCGAATCTATCCTTAACAGGAAGATTTGGAAACATCTCAATTCTTCTAATCTTATCTCTGATCGCCAGTATGGCTTTCGTAAGAAACGCTCTACGGGTGATCTTCTTTCCCTTCTCTCTGACTCTTGGTCCTCCGCTATTCGGCATTTCGGTGAATCTTTTGCTGTCGCGCTGGACATATCGAAAGCCTTCGATAGAGTCTGGCACAAAGCTTTGATTTCTAAACTTCCCTCTTTCGGTATCTATCCTTTTCTCTCTGTGATCTTCTCGCTAATTTCCTTTCCTGGTCGTTCTATAGCAGCTGTTGTAGACGGCCACCGTTCATCCTTTAAATCTATTAACAGTGGTGTTCCTCAGGGTTCTGTCCTATCACCAACACTTTTTCTACTTTTCATTAATGACCTTCTCTCTATCACCTCATCTCCTATCCACTCCTATGCTGATGACTCCACCCTTCATTATTCCTTCCAGTTTGAAAAACGTCCCACCCAACAGCAGTTGATAGACTCGAGAAGGGTAGCCTTGGAGCAACTAACCTCTGATCTTTCTCGTATTTCAAATTGGGGCAGAGAAAACATGGTTGTTTTCAATGCCTCAAAAACTCAATTCCTTCATCTCTCCACTCGACACAATCTTCCACACAACTATGATATCTTCTTCGAAAACACACAACTCAAGCCTTCATCTGTCTTTCTTAATATTCTTGGTGTTTCTTTTTCTCGTGATCTTTCTTGGAAAGATCACATTACTTCTCTTTCTAAACAAGCTTCTAAGAGGTTGGGTGTTCTGAGGCGCCTTCAGAATTACTTCACGCCACCCCAGTTGCTTGCTCTGTATAGGGGTGTTGTTCGCCCCTGTATGGAGTATGCTTCGCACATCTGGGGTGGTTTCACACATACAGCTCTCCTAGAGAAGGTGGAGTCAAGGGCATTTCGTCTCATCAACTCTCCTGCTCTTACTAACTCTCTTCAATCTCTTTCTGCCCGTCGAATTGTTGCGTCACTCTCTCTTTACTATCGCTATTACAACGGACACTGCTCTTCTGAACTCTCTCGTCGCATACCTCCTCCATTGAGAAGAGCTCGTGCGACACGCCTTTCTACACATTCTCATCCTTTCTCTGTCCAACTCTCCGACCCCAGACTTAACCGCTATGCTCAGTCTTACATATACTCTACTGGTAAAGTCTGGAACACACTCCCTTCATCTGTTTTCCCAACTTCCTTTGACTTGCATACTTTCAAACGCCGTGTATCTGGACACGTCGGCCACCATCGACCATGATAATAGATCTTTCCCAACTCCGGTGGAATTTGGTAGGCCTCTGGCCTTTGCCCACCGGAGGAAACATATATATATATATATATATATATATATATATATATATATATATATATATATATATATATATATATATATATATATATATATATGTTTTAAAAAATTATTAATAGTTAATAAATTTTCGAAAATATAACATGTTTATTTATGTTATTTAGAATAGAGTAGAAAAAAAAAGAACAAAAATAGAACAAGTTGTACATTTTACTAATTTGAAAATTTTAATCTCCGTAATTAAATATTTTATTTTACCGGATATCCCGCCGGATAGACAGGATAACCAGATAGCAACCGGATATCAGACCCACCCATAATAAAGATCATGTTTAACAACGACAATATATAAGTAAATGTTTTTTTTCAAGAGTAATAAGATGTGTTCTGGGAGCGAATAATGGCAGAAGCTTGATGAACATATTCTCCATATAAGATATAAATCACTTCAAATGTTTCCCAAGTTCTGTTTGTTCTGAGGAGGGGAAACAAAGATATCAGATGAATACAAAGGAGTTTTGATAGTACCAGCCTGAAACAATGAATACACATATGTACCAACAGAATCAACTAATCGGTCTTTATTGCGCTTAGAGCGGATTTCAAGATCCTGTGAAAAGTTTCCCAAGGTTGTTGGACTTAGAGTGGTATCCATATGTTCGAAGGAGGTGAAAACTATACAAGTGTGAAAGTTCTGAGAACTCATTCTGTAGCTGGATACCTTTTCAGTCACCATGTAAAGGGTTACTCCAAATCTGAAGATTTACTGTAAGAGAGTATAAAAAACGAATCTTGAGGGAGGAAAAGCTAAACATGTGTATAGCATACATTCATTTCGTATTACTATTTAGGCAGGTAGGGCTGTGGCGGTAAACCATAGAGGTGTTTTCAGGCTAATAAACAGCAGGAAAAGGACGGACAATATAGTGAATCACTGCTAAGAAATTTCGAACGGTTCTACAGATTCGGTGTCGGTGCATTTTGGAAGCATTACACTGGTAGCACTTCCGAACCCACAAGCAGATGCCCCGATTCAAATGTGTCTTAATCAGTCTAAAGGCAAACAATGGAGGAAATACCAACTGGATCCACTAAAACTGAAGAGACAAATCGAGAAAGAGTGTCAACAACTACATTGTCAGAACCTTTTGCATGAACCAGGAAGTACAGATGGCGCAGCTAACAGCCACTTTTAGCTGAAAACCGGTCTGTATAAGGCAGTAACGAGAGGTCCGAGGTATATGAAGTCACGATTCTCAAGGAAAGATTTAAAATTGAGTACAGATAAATAGAAAGCTAAGAGTTCATGATCGAAAGCCGAATATCCAAGCTGCAGTTCGGTAAGTTTTTTTCTGCTGAAGTTTGTGGATACCGGATTGCTGGTCATCATTTCCAAAGGCGAACGATGATGTATCAGTGACCAAT